>KK122477.1:93636-124673 GCA_000611955.2 Stegodyphus mimosarum | reverse complement strand
CGAGTTACTAGTTTCCTGATGGGACAAAGCCATCTGCTATATTATAATTAGTTTAAGATATAAGGATTTATTTTAAAGCTAGAGCTACTATAGGACTATTATTGGAAGATAACCAATTAGAACATATTAGAAAGTGTACGACTGCTAAAGAGGCATGGAATATTCTCAAACAGTACCATGAAAAGTCAACACTGTCTCGAAAAGTTGGACTTTTGAAAAAGCTGTGTAATTTGCAATACAGTGATAAAGAACAAATGAGCGATCATATAATGAAAATGGAAGCTATTGCGGATCAACTAGTAGCGTTAGGTGAGAAAATTTCAGAACCTTTACTCGTTGCATTTATTTTAAGCAGCTTACCTGAAAATTATGCTACGTTAATAACAGCTTTAGAAACAAGACCTGAAGAGGACTTAACTATTGAATTAGTTAAAAATAAATTGTTGGAAGAGTACACTCGTCAAAACGAAAGTAAAGAACCTGCTGAAGGAAACGAGAATAAAGCTTTGAAGTCATATTCTTCTTTAATGCGTAACATTCCAGCTGATAAAAATAAAGTACCTAAATGTTTCTTTTGTAAGAAATTAGGACATTTTAAGGCTGACTGCAGGAAATATGCGAAATGGAAACTTAAGCATAATCAAAAGCAACAAGTCAATGCGGCTGTGGATTCTAGTGACTTTAATGAAGCGAAACAAGTTTCGAATCACCATTGCTTTACAAGTGTGGATAATTTACATGGTTACTGGTGTATCGATTCTGGAGCTACCATTCATATGTGCAAAGATAAAAGTCTGTTCTGCAATTTTGAGTGATTCTGTTCCTGAACGAGTAACTTTAGCTAAAAGATATACTGTGTTTAGTCAGGGAAAAGGTAATTGCTTGATAAAATATCAGAATAATCAAAATGAGGAAATACAGATTACAATTAAAGATGTGCTTTTTGTTCCACAGTTATCTGGAAATTTATTATCCGTAAAGAAGCTAACTGATAATGGATATGAAGTGAACTTTAAAGGTGCAGAATGCCATATCGTGAAGAATGATAATATAATAGCTTTCGGCTACACCAAAGGAGGTTTATATGTTCTTAAGGAAAGTGAACTTGCTCTTCGTACGAAACTAGTTCATACAGAATGCATTCATGATTGGCATTTAAAATTAGGTCATAGAAATCCTGCCGATATTTTAAGGATGTGTAATGAATCTATGGCTGAAGATATGAATATTGCTCCCTGTTCTGCTGTATTGACATGTGAGGATTGTATTGCTACCAAAGCATGCAGAGAACCATTTCCGAGAAAATCTACTTCACGAACCTCCGAGATACTCGATTTAGTGCATACAGATCTTTGTGGTCCAATGCAAACTGTAACTCCAGGTGGTGCAAGATATATACTAACAGTAATTGATGATTACAGTAGATACACTACAGTTTACCTTCTGAAGCATAAGGAAGAAACTAAACAGCGTATCGCAGAGTTCATCAAACAAGTACTAACACAGTTTGGGAAAGCACCAAAACGACTGAGATCAGATCGAGGAGGGGAATATACAAGCAAAGACTTTGAAAAATTGCTGAAAGAAAATGGAACAATACATGAGAAAACTGTTCCTTATTCTCCGCAACAGAATGGAATAGCTGAGAGGAAGAATCGTACATTAATTGAGATGACAAAAGCGATGCTAAAAAGCTCTAATCTTCCAAACAAGTACTGGGGTGAAGCTGTTGTTACAGCAAACTACCTGCAAAATAGATTGCCGACTGGAGACCATAAAGTTACACCATATGAAAAATGGCACAAAAGGAAACCATCATTAGCACATATACAAGCATTCGGTACTCCAGCATATGTGCATGTACCGAAAGAGAAGAGGCAAAAACTTGATGACACGGCTGTTAAACGAATCATGGTTGGATATGAAGAAGGAACAAAAGGTTATCGTTTGCTGGATACGAAGACTGACAATATCGTAATTAGTCGGGATGTGACATTTATACCAAAAGATCCCCATCCTAAGGTTAAACAGGAGGATACAGATGATCTGACTATTTTGAAGGATAATTCAGAAGAGGAGTGTATCTCTGAAAATACAGAACTGAGGAGATCTTCTAGACAAAACAAAGGTATACCGCCTGTGAGATACAATATTAGTTCATTCTCAGCACAGTCGGAAGAAGCAGCAGATCCAACATCATATTATGAAGCTTGTTTGGGTGCCAATAAGGAAAAATGGAAACAAGCCATGCAAGAAGAGATTAATACCTTAAAGACGAATGGCACATGGAATCTGACAAATGCGCCTGAAGGAAAGACCATTATAGGCTGTAAATGGGTATACAAGACTAAACGAGATTCCGAAGGAAAAGTATTCCGTTATAAAGCTAGATTGGTTGCTCAAGGATACCAGCAGAAATATGGTCACGACTATGATGAAATATTTGCTCCGGTAGCCAAGCCAACTACTCTGAGAATGCTTCTTACCATAGCAGGAAAAAGAAAAATGGCAGTAAGACATTATGATATACAATCAGCATACTTAAATGGCGATCTATCTCATGATATATACATGAAGCAACCTCCCGGATTTGAAGAAGGTGATAAAGTGTGTAAACTTGTAAAGAACTTATATGGCCTCAAGCAAGGAGCAAATGAATGGAATAGGAAACTTAATGAAATTCTCTTAAGTAAAAGATTTGAACGAAGTCAAAATGACCCTTGTTTATATACAAGACAAGATAAAGAAGGGTTTGTTTACATCGCTGTTCATGTGGATGATATGGTCGTTGCAGCAAGCGCAGAAGATTTATTAAAAATTTTTTAAAGCGAAATTGGTGAACACTTCTCGGTGAAAAATTTGGGAAATCTTCATTACTATTTAGGCATACGCTTTCAACGTCACGACGAGGGAATCTTCTACCTAGACCAATCAAGCTACATTTCAAGAAAGCTGAAACAATATCACATGAACGATTGTGAAACATGTACTTTTCCTATTGATCCAGGATATTATAAGCAAAGGAAAGATGCAAAAGCTTACAGTAAAGTTGAGGAATATAAAAGTGCAATAGGATCTTTACTGTACCTAGCTGTCAATACCAGACCAGACATAGCAGCTGCTGTATCCATCTTAGCTAGAAAAGTGTCAAAACCTACGGAAGCAGATTGGATAGAAGTCAAAAGGCTCTTCAGATATCTAAAATTAACGAAAGATCTTAAACTGCGTCTGGGAAATGTAAACGAGCACGAAAATAACTCGTTGTTATGCTATGTGGATGCAGATTGGGGAAATGATCCTACCGATAGGAAATCTAACTCCGGATATTTCTTTAAATATCAAGGCAGTGTATTTACATGGAACTGCAGAAAACAACAGTGTGTGACTTTGTCATCGACTGAAGCGGAATTTATAGCACTTGCCGAAGCAGCAAAGGAGGCAATTTGGCTTAAAAGGCTCTTGCAAGATTTCCATGAAAAGGACACTGTTTGCATTTTTATGAGGATAATCAAAGTTGCATCAAAATGTTACATAATGAACGAGGCAGTCGTAGAACTAAACATATAGACACTAAATTTCATTTTGTCAAGGAACTTGTTAAAGATAAAAATTATGAACTCCGGTATCTGCGTACTAATGAAACGACTGCAGACATTTTAACAAAGCCATTAGGGACAAACAAACTAAAAACTTTTAGGCAAAACCTTGGATTATGTTAATTTGTGATTTATATTATGTATTGATTTATTATTTTATGCATCTTATGGTAAGTCATTTTATTTTATTAAGGATTAATCATTGAGGAGGGGTGTTGATATTTTATACCTCCAAATGTCACGAGATGCAATGATTAATGTTATTTTTTTCTGTATTAGCTTATGCTCTCAGAGCGGTTAAGTGACGTAATGTTTTGGCGGTCTGCCAACTCGAGCTCTGAACCTCAGTTATGTCGCAGTTGTAAAGTTGATCGCTGTATAGTTTGAATGCTTGCTTTTTCCATTCTCCTAATAAATGCTGTTATCCCTGTGATTAATATTTAATTATTTCATAACAGATTCTTCCCGTAGTTCAAATCGATAGCAAATTCGTTTTATGGTTACGGTGCATTTTGAACAAATGATTTCAGCGTAACAACACTAGGAAAAATAAATATTATACATACAATGGACGATATTTAAAAATATTATAGGGAAGATGATTAACTTTTGTTGCTGACATTATTTATATAGACGAGCTTGTGACCTGAATCATTTGCATATCGGACAAATTAACTCTACTGTACAATCATTATGAAATTTAATTTCAAGTTTTTCAGAAAATTTACAGTTAACTTTTGACGGTATTTGTAATATATTCTTGTTTGTTACGAAAAATTTCCTTCGGAGTTCTGGCCCAAAGGAGATTTAATTACTTATTTCTAATGTATAGCATTCATTGAGATCTCCTTAAATTATGAGTTCTGCGTTTAACAAGTAATTAATTTGGAATTGCCTGAGTCTCGCCAATCTAAAGAGCAATCTCATTATACTAAATCACAGCCTGGCAATTTCGTAATTTAATTCCTATTTGTCAACCTTGAAATATGAAAATATGGAGCATTCGGGCGCGAAAACCAGCAGTTTTCGAAAAGTTTTAGTGCTAATCGTCCATTGCCAATGCAATGTATTGAATATTGAAGATTGTAAATTTGTCGGAATCACATCCGTTTATATCGAATGTGTATGTGTATTGCCTCTGCAATTTGGTCATTCGGCGACAAGACGCTCGTTGGATAGACGATCTAATTTTAGGAGAAAAGCTTATATTAGGACTAAGCTGAAAAAATCACGTTAAGGCTTATATTCTTGATTAAGTCTTATTTTCTGGAAACACATTATGTAGGTAGTAAATCATTTCCCAACATAATACAAAATTTGGTGTAATGGGTCATTTACTAATTTAATGTGTAAGGAATTTGATCCAGCTGAGGTGAAATGCAAAAAAAAATAGCACTCAAAGCTATCAGAAATAAAAAACAAATATTACATTAACTTAATAAATCATAAAAACAACATGAGTATGAAATTAATGCGGTGAATATTAAATTTTAAAGCGAAGAGCGATAAGAAAATTAGCTAAGCGTCAGAAAACGCTAGAGATGAAATTGCGGAGTTATTCTCTCATTGGAAAATATAGAACAAAACTTAGTATGCAAATAATGCTCCCCCCCCACCTTTCCGAGTTTATCGGCAAATTAACTCGGTAAAACGCAAAGCTTAATATTTTCTTCTAAAATAGTTTTGTTTAATGTGTAGTAAATATTGGTACTTAGTTACTAAATATAATACTAGTGAAAGACGATTGATTTTTTTCAACCTAACGTTTACATGCATCCATCTGGCATAATGAGAAATAACTGAAACGTATTAATTTTGGGAATTCTTAAATTAATTTGGGGAATTTATGTTAAATAGAGTTTTTCACTCCACCATTTAGGTTTAATCGTAATTTAAGATATTCCTTTATTTGCAGTTCGCATCATTGACGAAAATAAAACGAAATAACCTTAAACCAGTCTGTTTTTAAAATTTCATTCAATTCAACTAATTTAATAACATTTTGATCTTTTTCATAACTTATTTTTATTTTCTGAATCATTTGCACTTTAATAACTAAGCATTTGTATCGAGAAAGCATGATAAGAAAATCAAATCTGTACACAACGTATTTTCCGCGGATCAGCTTATCTATTTGCCAGAAGCGTTACCGACTATTACAAGAGCATTTTTTTAAATTTTAGTGAGGTGTTAAGTTATTTTTATCAATATTAGTTGTTAATTTATTGCTTGAATCTGGAATTATAAAATGTTGAAATCCTGCTTAATTGCTGATAGACATACCTTTGACCTCAGAGATGGTCAAAGTGTATAAAACGCTTTGCCCATTTAGATCTATAGATCTTACCAGGTTGTAAATACCATCAGGCATTTAATTTTGGAACAGGAGAAGTATAAAATGTGCGGTGCACTCTCCTGGATTGTCCAGTCCACTCTGGATCCGCCAACTGCTAGCCGGACATGTTTTCCAATTACTTTACGAGGACGCGCTGCGAGAAAGAAGAATATACCTTACATTCTCCCCGACAATTGGGGAGGACGAGCCCCAGTCACCAAATCATGTTGGTGCCCAATTATTGTCCAAGTAATTTAGTTTTCGCCGTTGGTGTCAGTCTGAATTTTTCCAAGCCACAGAACCTAAGAAGTCTACAATTATCTAGCTGGACTTTACCGCTGTAGCCAGACATCCTTTCTAATTACACCACAAAGGCACTCCCTCCGTAAGGAGGAAAAAATATACTAAAATGTTACAGTGCATTTTTATTAGGACGATTAAAACAAGCTTTATAACCAAGTGTTAATAATGAACATTACTGTTGCCACCCACAGTATAATTAAATAAGCTTAATAATATAGGAAAAGAAAATCTGAAATCTTTCAGATTTTTAATTGCGTCCAAAGGGACGTTTTTTTTTAACATTTTGTGTGTTACCTTTATTTATTAAATATCATGTTCTTCATACTTAAATCATAAAATTCAGTTAAACAACAATATCGCAAAATAATTTTAAATTGAGCATATATTTAAAATTTCCGATATACAGCCTCACGCGCTGCAGATAAAAATGTTTTTCTGCCCAACGTTGGCATTGCTCGCTTTGAAACCCTTCAGTTTGTTAATCAAAAATTCGTTAAAGTTTTACAAAATATGAAATCGATAATAAAACAAATTTCAAATTTCAAATTTGAGCTTCCAGGTGCCCATATTCGCAGCAGGATTATGTCTTTCAAAATTCAATGGATCTTGGTACAATCATTTTGTCACAATGCAATAAACATACATTCTTCATTATTTAATTTCTTTAAATATAATACAGGGCTACAGTTTGGTGGCAACAGTTTGAAAAGTGAACCGACATTTAATGCTTCCGAATGCAAAATCTCAAAACGAAAACAATAGTTCCTCAGGGGCAAAGCGCCTTTGGACTAATAATTCAAAAAGGCTGAAACGATTTCATGAAGATGTATTAGATTAAGGAAATGACTTTCTAACTTCTTACCAAGCAAAATAATTTCTACTAATAATGGAGTTTTATTTCTTGCCCTGTAATTGTTCAGAAAATTTGAGAGACCATAAATCAAGGCTATCTTGAGTTGTGAATTTCCGTGGACTTCGCTGAAACGTATCACGGATTTTCATCTTTAACCTCTGAAACTCCTTATCAATCAGCATTTGTTCCTTTATATATATACAGACATCCAACATCCACTCTTGAAATATCGGAAAATCGCTGAAAGATCTCGAATTCGAGAATGCAGAATATGGTGTGCGAAGTTTCCGCATACCAAGTTAAACAACCAGCTCAATCTTGAGAGGTAACGACTTATATATAATGAGACAGGTTATGGCAGATGACAGGAGATGGTGGTAGTTATCCAAATCCTAGAAATCTATTCTTTCAAACAGTCAGTGAGGCTATGAGAATGCTTGATGATTACGAAATTATCTCACTCTCTTTTAATAAACTTATATTGCTATGAAGTTGATGGTAGTGGATTTCCTGGAGCAAAACCTTACAGGTTTTACTGCCCCGAATATTGTGACACACGTTGACAGATGCATTAAATAAGAAGAGCACCATTTTCAACATGTCTTGCAAGGATAGAATGACTCATAAATATGAGTTTTCTGCGAAAGGTACAGCCTATTAGGAAGCACCTGTCACTGAAGTGATGAAAGGTTTGTAAACTCTATTAATTTTTTCAAAACTAATGTCATTAAGATCAATTGCCCCTGTAAGAGTTTCGACCCCGTATCTTACCCTTGCTAAACGGATATGCTATTCACTTACACTAGGATAGCATACTTGACAATGGGCAATTCCAAATAAACTGATAACTGGGACATCATAATTTATTTTACATTTCTTTGTAGTGAGAATGATGTTCGTCACTATAATTTCGAAAATTTCTCTAGAAGAGATGTAGATATAACCATGAGAAAAGCGAGCTATGGGAAAAATCCTTTGTTCTCTGAAATGCAATACAGTTTTGATAAGATTAATTTGTAGAGTAATCAGGATATTTCGAAGCAAGAGACGTGAAAATGGTCTAATGTCGTCGGGATTTGAATTTCAGATCTGATTACGCGTCGGATGTGACCACAAATGCACGAGGAATGGAGGGAGAAAATACCTTATATGTCCTCATTTTAAAGGGCGGCTGGGGATGAGTCCACCCTCTCGCCAAATCCTGGTGGTGACGATCGTTCACAATGTTTTGGCTCCGACTCCAAAATAAGAGTTATAAGGTATTTCTGCCGCCTTCGTTGCATGCTTTCATGGTCAGCACGCTCAACGTGTAACCGAGTGGTCCGTGGTTCAATTCCCGGAGAAGGCGTTGCTCATTTTTCATCTCTTCTGCTTGTAAGTAATCTAATGATTCTACAAGTGGCGCTCGAACTAAAAGGTGGTGGATGAGGATTCTCCACCACCACGATTAGGCGATTGGGGTCCTAATCCCCAGTCGCCCTTTAAAAGGGGGCATATATAAGGTATTTCTCCAGGCTTCTTCGCATGCCTTCGCGGTGCAGTGGTTAGCACGACACGTAACCGACAGGTCCGTGGTTCATTCCCGGCAAACGCGCTGATCATTTTTCATTTTTCCTGCTTCAAATTAACCTAATGACTCTTCTGAGTATTTTAGAATGTTTCGGTATTATAAAACTGAAGCTTCTGCAGCGCCCTTGCCAGGACGCGACCTCCATGTCCCCCAATTATACGACAGACGCGCTTTCAATTACCCCACAAGGCATATGGGAAAGAGAAAAATAATACTTTAGAAGCTTTGAAGATGTCGAGTCTCTTGGCATGAAAGATTTTTTTTTGATGTGTTAACTATTGTTGAATCAAAATGCTTCTATTTTTTATATATGAATCACCTTTAGAATAGTGGAGTAATTAAAACATTTCCAGTTTTCATAACAGGTATGAAAGCAAAATTTTAAATAATTTTTTATTGCCAATATAAACGTGGTAGCTGATATGTCATTTGAAAAGGTAAGAAATCTATCTCTTGCACTAAGTATATAAACCTCTTGAAACGCGCAAGTTTAAGTTAACATTTCATTTTGCCCAAACTGAAAATGTTCATTCAGTAAAATTGATTTTAAACATGCATATAAGAGAAAATTGCTCATCAGTTTCTTTCTCAAGAGGTGGAAAATTTAATAACGGCATATTTCTAACACTGTAGCTCCACGCAAGAATGCGAGATCTATGTTGCATAATGTAACTAATTGCTAATTTACTAATACGCACTTTAGGGTGTTTAATGGATTTCCGTGAAACGTTGCACAGTTTAAATCCCTAATATCATTAGTACTCTGAAGTGAAAACGTAAACGGTGTTTTATCTCCATTAAAAACGAAATTGCGATGTTTACGGAAATGTTAAACGGTTAACTTGGTGAAATGGTGAACAGCTTGAAGTCATCGATCAACACACATTAACTTGAGGAAAGAATGAAGACAAATATTCTCTGAAATGTTATTTAAATAGAACTAGTGGCTTCAGTCTTTTAGCGAGTAAGTATTTGGAAATCATATTTGATCAGTTTTCGGAAATTAGGATGGAACTCTAGTTTCATAGAAAGAGACACAAGACAAATTATATCGATTACTTATATAGCTGAAAATAGATTTGATGTTCTATAAATGAGTTATCCAAATAAAAAAAACATAAGTTTTAGACCTATCTCATTATTTCTTTAATCTGAAATTTGCATCGAAATACAACGTCATTTAAATCTTGCTTACGTTGCAGATTTTCATAGGTTTTTATGGTAATGTGTTCAGATCATATAGAAACTAGTTCTATTGAAAAAATTGATTTTTTTTTATTGTGAAGCTAATAGAAGCTTTTGGCCTCAATTATACACTAACATCTTCAGACTTAAAACTATTTTCCCAGGCGACACGACAATCGGCAAACTCTTTAGTCAACATAGAAATTTTAGATTTTAACACATCAGGTGACGCCATAATAGAAAAATTACGAAGCAGGTAAGATAAAGAAGCTTATTGCAGAGAACAGACTTTTCTGTCCGGCGGGCAAAGAGCGCCAGTAGTTTACAATCCAGTGTTCTACGGCGCCATGTTGCGCAATTTAAGAATATTTCCATTAACATTATATAAATGCTTGACTGGATAACATTCTATTCAAATGAAGTTCTTGATGCATGATGAAACTGGAGTTAAGCGCTCAAGGACACTTATTACTGGCAATTATTGCATCGTTGCTACTAAAATATTATAATAAAATGTTTGAGTATCATTATTATGTCTCTAATTCAACGTAAGCATGATAGAAAACATTTTAAACCGGTAAAACATACACATTTATTTTCAGTATAAAATCGTTCAATGCAAGATAACTTAAAATATTTGCTTTTAATTTTATTCCATCTTAGGGTGCAATGTACACTCACTTCCAAAAGTTAAGCACGGAGAGGAAAACGAAAATTTCCGGCAGCCAATCAGAATTGAAGAGGAAGCAATTCACTGCAGAGGTGGATGGCAGTATGCAAATATGTTAGGTAACAGCCAATCGCGCTTTCATGCCAAGAAGTATGCAAAAAAGGCAGTCTTATAAGAAACCAGCTTCATAAAGGGTTACAGAAGTTGATTGTAAGTGCTGATAGAAGGTGTTTAAAACTTTCGTACGACTTGTTTTCAAGACATACGTGTTTCTATGACTTCCAGAAGACGAATGGAAGATTCTGAGCGCTGTCGTGCTGTGGGGCGCTTTGAAGCAGGACAATCGATCACAGATGTTGCTCTTTTCTTCGGCGTTCATCATTCTGTAATTTCACGTTTATGGAAACAGTTGTCCGAAGGCCCGTAGCCGGTCGCCCAAGGGTTATAACCCCCACGGAACATCCATACAGTGCTATTGAAGCAGAGGGGAATCACAAAGCGACCTCCACACGTGTGACATCTATGGTTACAGCGTCTATTGGTAAGGTGATATCTGCAGCTATTGTACGCCAAAGATTACATATGAGTGGACTATACGGCCAGGACCTCGAGTTTGTATTCCTCTATCCGTCGAATCAAGAGGGGCACGATTACAGTGGTGCCGGGAACATGTCAATTGGAATGTGTCTCACTGCGGCAATGTCATGTTTACTGATGAGTCAAGATTTGCTCTGGAGCAAGATGACAAGCGTATAAGGATATGGTGTGAACAACGAACACGCAATCAGTCCCAAAACATCAACGAACATCACGCATGCCGAGGCGGAAGCATTAAGGTGTGGGTAGAGATTTCATTAGGATACTGCACCGACCTGCACATCTTTAAACGCGGTTCTTTGACGGCTGTTCGGTATCGAGATGAAGTTCTAGAACCCATTGTGAGATTGTACGCTGCAGCAGTTGGCCCTCCTTTTGTTTTAATGGACGATAACGCACGGCCCCATAGAGCTGACATCGTCGATGACTACCTGGAGAGGGAAGGGATTGCGCATATGGCATGGCCAGCATATTCGCCTGACCTTAATCCCATTGAAAATCTTTAGGATGCTCTTGGCCGTGCTGTATCTTCACGTTTCCCACCTCCAGCCAGTCTTATTGAGCTGGAAACTCTTCTAAAAGAAGAATGGCGATTGCTTAATTCTGCGGTGGTTGACCACCTATTTGAAAGCATGGTCACAAGGTGTAAACTTTGTATACAGATGAGGGGGGATCACATACCCTAATGTCCTTTTTTCATTTTATGCTGTTTATTGTCACTTTATACATAATTCTGTTTAAGTCTCCAGTATGTCATTATCTGATAAGTTACAAAAATTTAATATTGTTTTCCTTTCTGTTTATAATTATTGATTTTGTTTTATGCATAAATATATATGCTACTTTCCTGCCGAATTTATGTCAATCAAAACAATATTTGTGTATTTTTTGCATTTTACATCTTCGTACTTAACTTTTGGAAGTGAGTGTAAGTCAAAGTGCTGTTTTTAACACAGTGTAAATACAATTCAGTTGCGGAGTTATTCCGACTCTTTCATATTGTAATTTTTTATAATTCTTTCTTGTCGAGATACTTTGAGGTTGGGATAATCCTTAGGATTTTTCAAATTTTCGCAATTTTATAACATGGATGTATGGAGAAGTTTACTTCCTCCTCCCTGCCTCCATGATATAAAATTGCTGAGTATGACTGTAGTATTCTCCCAAACTTTGGGTAAATAACGCTGTGAGCCACGAAATTATTCTTTAAGTTTCGCAGTCCCATTATTTCAATCTGGAACCAGTTTTGAGATCATTGAGAAAAGAATTCTTTGTTAATGAAATTTTGCGGCTTAACAAGTTCGAGAATAAGGGCGACGAGCAAAAATCGGTGGTAAGAGAAGATAGAGAAAAACCGGACGTCCAACCTAAAGATAATAGAAGGTATGGAATGCTTTTGAGTGTCTTGAGAAAGTGAAAAGAGGTTCTTTTCAAATTATGCAATAATCCAATGAATTTTTCAATAATTGAAGTATCAAATATTATACATAACACTTTATTAATAAAAATATATGAGCATCGTCCTTGTAATAAAATGATATATATGTACATCTACTTGCCTCATTACAGTATTATATATTTACCTTTAATTTCACAACTATTATTAACTTCAATTTTCCATTTTATTTGATTGCATTTGCTTACATAATTCTTTACCCGAAAGCCTTTAAGCTGATTCTCACTCTAATCATATTTCTTTTATATGTGATCTGGATACCAGCTAGCTCGCATTAAAAGGCACTCCAGAAAAGCATCGAGCAGATAGTCCTTAAACAGATTGTTCTCGCAGGCTTTCAATAGTCGAATAGTTAACTACTTGCACTGTCCAAATATTAATTCCTTCATTACTGTAATTTAGAAAGCAGGTTTGACTTTGCCTCACCACTTGAATCATAAAGAGAGAGCATGGTAATTAAAACAATTAAATGCAAATTTTACCACCGAATATATTTCAATTTAAAGAAAATCGTTTTCAAACTGCCACATATGGTACAACGATTGCGGTCGAAAGTTAAATCGCTTTTAACCAGATGAATCAAGTTGTAAGACTTAAGAGTCTTTTACTATTGTAAAATGCGCATTAACATTTTGATAGACTTAAATCGACTTATCTCTATGCTAAAATTCAAGTGAAACTTTAATTTGGAATCAGAAGGTCGGTAAACACCCTTTTATTTCAAACTAAAATAGATCAAAAGAACTTACACCTGGTGCTTCATATCTTCCTGCACTCATGGCGATAACTCAAGGTAGAAATTAAATGTAAAGCTAAGTATAAATATCTAATAACGAAAAGCTACACAGAATCGTTTAATCTCGAAATTGGTTGGAAATTCACGGGCGTGGTGTATTCAATTACCGGCAAGTAGCAACACCGAAGACAGAAACTCTTACCTAGAGTAGCAAAACTCGTTAAGTGGCCTTCACAAGGCACGACAGGCTCTGGTTTAACGAACCTCACTTAAGGAAAAAGGAGCTAAATTGCATTCTGGCAGAAAAACGGAAAGAGAGAAGTGACAGTAAAGATTAGAAACATAAAATAACTGTTATGTAAATTAAATAAACTTCACAAGATGTGCTGGGTTTCGTTTAGGAGTTAAATCGTCGTGAGCAAAACCGAAATTTAAGACGTATTTCAGTTCTGATATATTAGAGAGAAAAAAGCTGATGGAAAAAATTTCAAATAGTTCTCTCTCGTTTCAAATTTTAAAATCTTGACCTCTGCAGCATTTATGAAGTGAAACGGGGTATTTAATTCTGTTTAATTTTTGAGGGTCCATCGTTTTAAGACGTGTTTTTAATAGTAATTATTATTATTATTGGGTACTTCTAGACTAATATAACGCATATATTCACCTCGTATCTCAGTGTAACTCTAACGTTTTTGTTGCAGCACTCGTTGCTTAGTTCTAACCTACATTTTAAGGAAATGAATACTTTTAAGTAAGTTAATCCGAATTTCGGGGAATTTAATGAAGATAATGTTATTGCGACTTATTTTATTTGTCTGACATTAGCATCAGATTAAGTTCACTAATCTTATCATGACCTAGAGGTAAGCGTAGCGCCTTTAACTAGTGTTTTTTTACTTTTCAGCAGGGGTTCCCAAAAAGGAGTGCTTGCAACCCTTGGGGATACGCGATAGCATTCTAGGAGGTGCGAGATAATATCTTCACATTTTGTTTAAAATAAATTAAATAATTGCTTTAAAATCATACTCATGACATTATCACACTCATGACATTAGCGTGCGTGGAAAACGGTATTTCTTGCTCATTCGTCGATGACAGATTTGTCGCTTGTATTGTTAACGTTAGATGCATTTTGCAACGCAATGAGCACGTGTTAATTCTAAGGACATTCGTTTGTGATTCTGTGATCATTCACTACTCATGTCTTTTCTGTCTCTAATACATAGTGAGAATATTTGTGGTATATTACTTATCTATTTTTATTTTTCTTCTAATCAACTTAATTCATACTTTCAGATTATATTTCTTAAAATAATTTAATGTTCATTATGTTAAAGAGAATAAAAAAATGGAAGAATTATTATGTAAAGCTTGGTTTCCCTTGCACTGGAAACCCTGACGATGTGCAGAAACCCCAGTACATTGCTTCGTGGCTCTGTCCTTTCAAATGCAAATCGAAAGGCATTTAAAATGCCTGCATGGAGGTGCAAATTTTGAAGGCCGTGAAGATGAATCACAGAAAACTAGTCAGATTTGACTCTTGAGCAACACAAAAACTGGGTTCTACATTGTTTCATTTAATGAGCTAGTTACAATTTTTAATGTTCTAAGCATTTCATTTGACGGCAATAAATCAGAAATAGTGAAAAGAATTTTATCTTTATTGTGTGATATTGAAACTCTAGCTGAAAATGTAAATGGCGCCGAAACATCTAGATCCGATGAACCGGAAACAGAAGTATTAATAAATAAAAGAAGTGAAAACGATTTTTCGATGCAGCCCGGTGTTTCTGATAAGAAAATTAATCTCGATTCTTCTACACAGTGTGATTATGCTTGTAAAAATGTAACTACTAGAAATTCTATAATTCAGAGTTATAACATTAATTATTCTGATATCGAAAATACTATTACAAAGTTTACCGCAGAATCGTATGAAAATGTTATTCGATGGGTAGAGCATTTTGAGAATACTTCTACATTGTTTAATTTGTCGGATTTTGAAAAATTTATCTTCGCCAAAACGATCGCTTGGCGGGAATGCAGCATTATTTGTTCGAATAGAACGGAACTCAATTAGTGGCCAAAATTAAGGAAAGTTTTAATTAACGAATTTTCTTTTGAAATAAATTCTGCTAATTTACATGAGCTATTAAGCAAAGGAAAATGAAAAATACTGAATCAGCTCAAGAATATTTCTTAAAAATGAACGAATTACGTAATTTTGGTAAAATAGGTGACGCTGCCTTAATACATTATGTTATAAAGGGAATAAATGATAGGCACGAAAACAAAATTATGCTGTACGTAAAAACTTACTCGAATTTAAAGAAATCTCTGATCTAATTGAAGTATATGATGTAATGAAAGGCAATTTTGCAGAAAGTAAAGGTGCTTTCGATAGAACGAAAGCGAAACACGATTTTAATGATAAAATTAACTCAAAAAAAGAAAATATGAATAAAAGTAAATTGAAGGATGATGGCAAATCTGATACGAAATATACTGAAAATCGTAACAATCAAATTTATTTTAATTGTGGTTTGAAAAATCATATTTCCAAAAACTCTATTCATAAAGATAAGGGAATTAAATGTTTTAAGTGTGAAGCTTTTAGTCATAAGGCTTCGGAATGTTTTAAATTAAATTCGAAAACAGAAGTAGCCACTTTAAATGTTAATTTTGAATCGAAATGGAACAAAATGATAATGGTTGGTAATTTAACGGTAAAATCATTAATAGACACTGGGAGTCAAGCAACATTGCTTAGAAAAATCTGTTTTTGATAAATTGAATGTTGATGATTTACGTCTTTCGAATGCTACTTTGATGGGGTTTTGAAAATGCCGAGTAGAACCATTAGGCTGTTTTAAAGAAAGTATTCAGATTGATGACTTAAGTGTAATGCTGACATTTGTGTAGTAGAAAATGATGTTATGCCTTGTGACGTCATCGTAGGACTTAATATGTTAATGCAGGGTGAAACTAATAAATGAAAATGGAGGTGCGATTAGAACTACATCTCAGTGCATAAAAAAATAAATGCTTCTTTTATTCTTCCAGTTGATTTAATTTGTGACGAAACCGAAGTAAATATTGAATCTGATGTTCCAAATACATTCAGAGCTAAGGTGCAACAATTAGGTTCGAGTTATGTGCCGTGTAAAACTAAAACAACAAACATAGAAATGAACATCTAGGTAAAAGATAATGAGCCTATATTTCATCAGCCTCGTAGGTTGCCGTTTTCAGAAAAAAGAATTGTTGATGCTCAAGTGGCTGAATGGTTAGCACAAGGAATAATAGAACTTAGTTCTTCAGAATATTGTAGCCCAGTTGTAATCGTCAAAAAAAAGACGGAACACCTCGTTTATGTATTGATTATAGGAAATTAAATAAAGTAATAGTAAAGGACAGGTTTCCACTTCCATTAATTATAGATATTCTAGATCGTTACAGGGATCAAATGCGTTTAGTACGATTAATCTTAAAAATGGTTTTTTCCATGTTGCCGTGAATAGGGATAGCAGGAAATATACATCATTTGTAAAACACGAAGGTCAATATCAATTTCTCAAAGTTCCTTTTGGTCTATGCAATTCTCCGGCTGTATTTCAGAGGTACACCAAAGCCAATATTTGTCCTTTAATTAATGATGGCATTGCTTTGCCGTATATGGATGACGTAATAATCTTGTCGTCCTCCCTTGAAGAAGGAATCGAACAGCTCGAATGGGTCTTAAAGCTTGCTACTGAATACGGTCTAGAGATTAATTTTAAGAAATCTCATTTTTCGAGGAAGCGAATCGAACTCTTGGGTCATGTTTTCGAAGAAGGTAAATTTTTTCCATCAAATTTAAAAACGAAAGCAGTCCTTAATTTTCCAGAACCGACTAATTTGAAACAAATTCATAATTTTCTTGGACTCAAAGGATATTTCAGGAAGTTTATTCCAAAATATTCCATTATTTCTAAGCTTTGAGTGACCTCTTGAAAAATGATCGTAAATTTAGTTTTGACGAGGAGGAAAGAAATTCTTTCGATCGATTAAAGTCATTTTTAGCTGAAAAGCCTATCTTAGGAATCTATAACTCCAATTACAAAGCTGAATTGCACACTGACGCTAGCTTAGAGGGGTATGGAGCAATTTTAAAGCAGAGGTCTCCGAAAGATAATAGTTTCCACCCTACATATTTCATGAGTAAAAAGACCACAGACGCTGAAAAGAAATACTCTAGTTACGAGCTTGAAGCTCTTGCAATCATAGAAACATTAAGGAAATTCCGTGTGTAACTACTGGGAATTCCTCTTAAAATTGTTACTGATTGTTCTGAGTTTGAAAAGACTATGTTGAAACGTGACTTATCAACTCGTGTTGCTCGTTAGGCTTTATTACTACAAGAATTTAATTATATGATTAAACATCAGTCTTGTGCTAGAATGGTTCATGTTGATGCCCTAAGTAGATTCACCATTAATATTCTTTGTGCTTCAGTAGATAACATCTTACCAAAGTTAAATTCGGATTAGGATAAGGATAACAGAATAAAAGCGATTAAAGAATTACTTAAAATTTCTAGTTATCGAGATTACTGCGACAGAAATGGAATTTTATTTAAATTTCTTGAAGGTAAAGAATTAGTGGTTGTGCCTGAAAGTATGAAAATAGAAATAATAAGAAATACTCACGAGAAAGCACATTCAGGAGTCAAATATACTGAGAAAAACATCGAACAGTATTATTTTATCCCTAACCTAAGACAGAAAGTAGAAAATACGCAAAATAGTCGAAATACCATGGTAGAAATTATCATAATTTGTGTTTATTGTATTTTTGTGGATTATAAGAGGGGAAAGAAAGAAGATCTACTGCATCCACTGTGCAAAGAAGATATGCCATTCATTGATGCATTTGCTAAATTTGTATTTGTTTATCCGACGAAGTCGACAACATCTGCTGAAGTCATAGCGAAGTTGGAGATACAAAAGGCTGTATTTGGCAGTCCTTCCCAAATAATTTCCGATAGAGGTACAGCATTCACCTGCAGCGAATTTGCCGATTACTGTTCTAAAGAGAACATTAAGCATCATCTGATTACTACCGGCTTGCCTAGAGCCAATGGTCAAGTAGAACTTATCAGTCATACTATCATATCAGTTCTTTCAAAGTTATCTTTAGAAAACCTGGCTCAGTGGTACAAACACACAAATAAACTGCAGCTGACTATTAACTCGACGTACCAGAGAAGTATATATGCCACACCTTTTGAATTGCTCTTTAAGACAAAGATGAATGCTAAAGGCATGCACTGATTAGTTGATTGAAATGATCGAAGCTGAAAAGCGAATTTTGAAGCTAAACGAAAAGAACTTAGGAAACATGCAAAGCAACAGCTATTTAAAGTTCAAGAAGAAAATAGGAAAACATACAATTTAAGGATAAAGAGAACCCAGACCCTACAAAGTCGAAGATTTGGTAGCTATAAGAAGAACACAGTTTGGTCCACATTTGAAATTAAAACCAAAATATCTTGGACCGTACAGAATAACTAAAGTCAAAGGAGGGAATACTTACAACGTAGTCAAAGAAGGAAGTCGCGAAGGTCCCAACTGTACGACGACATGCGCTGAATTTTAAAACCATGGAACAATTAATTGCAAGGCCTACTACAGAGAGAAGAAAATTGAAGAAGAAAAAGAAGTAAATTATGTATTTTTGTATGAAGACAAAAACTTACAAAAAAATAGAGATGACGCTCTTAAGACGAAAGGAAAGACGCTCAAAGACAAGAAAAAAAGGACGCTTAAAGAAGAACGAGAAGATGCCTAAAGATGATGACACTGCAGTTTTTTCCTTATATTACGTGCTCCGCCCTAAGGCACTACACGGAAAGGGAGGGATGCCCCGTGGAGGTCTTTTTAAGGGAAACTGGCTCGTATCCACGTTACACATGGGGAAAACCACGAAAACGCCCATGCAGCCAGCCCGTTCGGCGGGACTCGAACCCTGGACCGAACTACCAGTGGACACTGCAGTTAAAGACGTTAATTACTGTTTCTATGGCAGATAAAGCTTGAAGACGATGTTTGCTCATTTTCTCATTCTTGAAACTGAAAGACGATCAGGACTCTAAAAACATTTAACTTTTATTTTATTACATTTCTTATTTTGCTTTTTTATTTTCTTTGTATTTGCAGTGTGGTCTGGAGGATCAGACGAGTGCAGGACGGCCGAAAGATGTAGTGCCAATGTTTAACACCAGATAGCGCTCATTTGCTCATCATATAATTCGCTTTGATGTTTTCGTTTGGCAGTTGGCCTCGAGACGTATTGAAAGAATAACGACGTTAGATTGAAAGACTTAAACAAAAGTGTGACATAGAAGCGAACTAAATTTGTATCAACTTATTTGTAAAAAAATGTAAATACTTTAAATACAATTAAATGTACTCTACTTTGAAGAAGTTTCTTAGATGTTTTTTTAAAGAAGGAATTACCCTACATTTAAAAAAGCTATTTATTATATAGCTCCATCTCTTCTTTAAAAGGTTCTTTCACAAACTTTATCAGTAAGTAAAAGAAAAAAATGAATAAAATATTTCGAAATAAATTTTATTCTTTTTGCTTAATTATAGAGCTGAATGAAGTAAATTTATTTGTAGGGCTATAATCTCCATTTGCCGACTTAGAAAATTCGTTGAATTATGACAATTGATCTAGATTTGATCCCTTGTGGGTCAAAACAATTGTACGATGAATTTCCTAGCACCTTCAGAATAAATTTTAGACTAAGATATGTCTTTCACGAAATCTTTCCTTCATCCCTGGAAATTCTGATACATATACTATAATAACTTATTTTTTAGATTATTTATTATTATTATATACTTATTTATTAGAAGTTCGATTTTGTAACTAAAATTTCTTCTCACATCTATAGTTAGGGCATTTATTTCCCGAATAAAATGGAACCAAGGTGAATCATTTCCATCTTTACAAATACAGTCATTCTAAGCGAACTACTTTTCGTTCAAACATTATTTTACTTAAA
Source organism: Stegodyphus mimosarum (assembly GCA_000611955.2). Classification (NCBI taxonomy): domain Eukaryota; kingdom Metazoa; phylum Arthropoda; class Arachnida; order Araneae; family Eresidae; genus Stegodyphus; species Stegodyphus mimosarum. Next base: position 104,321 of record KK122477.1, on the reverse strand, counting down.
GTTAAAATTTATTAGAGATATTACGTAAAAAGAGGAAAAAAGGAACTTTCGCATAGAATCTAGATTTTATTTGCAATAACGTTCGAACAAAGCAGTCATTCGGTTCCCTTTTGAAATAGAAATAGAATTGTATAAATGCCTTCTTTTCCTTCACATTTTAATCTTTTTTTTATGAATGGCGGGCGCTTGCCTATAACAGCATTGGCCACTGCTAAGGCCAGATGTGGTGACCATTTTATTTTGGAGGCACCTAATAGGCAGCCACCGCTACGTCCTATAAAGGGATAGACAATTTTACATCCGTGCCTTCACCGGGATTCGAACCCGGGCCCTTCAGTATCGCAATCAGGCTCTCCTAACCACTATAGAGTCTGGGCGGCACATTTTAATTATCTGCTTATTTAGCTCTTTTGTTTAATGTAAATTTTTTTGTTTGCCTGCCTTCACATACAAAATTCTATCACCTTGATACATAGAAAACTTGTTTATTGTACTCTTAAGTGAACTGTGTTCTTAAGTTTCGCTCTTCAAAATCTTTCTTTTCTTGGGATTTCATATACTTGAAATGATTTGCAATTAAAAAATTATGTTTTTTCAAAATATTGATAAAGCATTTAAACATTTTCCTCTTCACATCATAAAAGAAGTTTTGCTCTTAAAAATAACTAAAATAGCGTTTTTTGTCATCCCATTTTAGTCTTCTATTAATTATAAAATTGTTCGGATTCTCCAAAATTTCAGCTTGCAGATCATTTCCTCACATATTAATAAAATTTATTTTTCCTTTCATAAAAATTCGATCTCTGATGTAACTCTTCAGGTATAACCAGCATATTTTGTAAATGTAGTTTGATATATATTTGAAGAAAAGGGGAAAAAGCGCTAAAATTTCATATAAAAATTAATCCTATGCTTAAAAAGGAGAGGTAAACAAATTCTGAATAGTTAACATTATAAGGAATTTTAAGTCTTTCTCACTGCGTTTCGTCATGGTGTAATTGATAGAATAACTGGTTCGCATTCAGGTTCAGGTTCAGGTGGAAATGCAGTGGGACACCCAATGTTTACGTACACCCAATGAAAGTAATGTAGGTATTGTCCCACTACACTTCGGTTTATTTTTAAAATAAATATTTAAAATAGTACATAGTATAATATAACACATAATATAACAGTATAAATAGTATATCGATATTTTGATTGATGCCATATCTATTAGATATAATTATAGAAGTTATAATAGGTATAATAATAGTAGGCTAACATTCATAATAGGCTGACCGTCATAATTTATAATAGTTCATGATAGTTCCATGAGATAAAGTTTATTATATGAATCTGTATCTTCTTCCTCTTCTTTTTTTTACTGTATCATTATTATTGCAAGAGTTTGTTTTTAAGATAATTAGATAATAAATGTTTTAGATGAATTGCAGCTTCAAAAATGAGTTTTGTCATTAATTACTTTAGTGCTCACATAAATGTTTGCCTATTGAAGATAGATATTTGATTGTATTTTCTATTTTATTTTTTAAATGTTTGTTGGTAATTGCAAAACGAAGGAAGACATTGATATTTGAATTAGGCAATTTAATATGAGTTGACTTTGTCAAGGGACATTGAGTAATATAATGGATTGGATCACCTTTATTTCCACATACACATTGCTCAGAGTTTGAGATGTTGAATCTGAAGAAGTATGTGGGAAATGGCCCATGTCCAAAAAGCGGTTTATATAACCATTGACCATTGTACATGTATCATTTACATGAGGTGCTATTTGATGTAATTGTCTTCTTATATTTATTGTCGTCCGTTCTTCTTCCCACATTTGGAGGCTGATTTTATGTAGATATTTCTTGAGGTATGATTTCAGGCAGGAGATTTTTCTTGAAGGGATATTATTGTTGGTAGTAGCTGATTTGGTTGCTGAATCGGCTTCTTCGTTACCAAGAACTCCGACGTGAGCCTTTATCCAATAAATATTTGGTGATATTTGAGGATATTGCATAATTTTGTTAAAAATATCTTGAATTATTTCAGCTGTGTGTTTGGGATTTCGTAGAGCTAGTATTGCTGATTGACTATATGAGAAAATATTGATTTTTTGTAAAAATGTTATCATTTGAGTATTCTATTGCCATTCGAATTGCGTGTAATTCTGCTTGGAAGATACTATTTTCCTTGGCGAGTCGATTTTGGAGAGTTATTTTCTGGGTTTGATCTATTTGTATTATACATGCACAACCAACTCCTAAGTCCATTTTCGATCCATCTGTATATATTATTGGTGGAGATATATGACTGGTTGGAGGTTTTATTGTGCTATATATTTTAGGATTAGAGGTAGGATGTCTTCTGTAGGGGTTGACTGGATTTTCAAAATTGTTTGGATTAAATATTTCATCATGTAATATGCAGGATTTTTTTAATTTGAGAACTGTGGCTTTTGCATGTTCAGTTTGTGCTAAAGTAGGAAGAGCTGCTATTCCTGAAAGTACACACAGGGCAGCATTTGATGTTGTTTTATAACATTTTGTGACATGGAGAAGGAAATGACGTTGCATGGCTTGCAGTTGTTTTTGTTTCCGAACAGTCATAGGCTGCGCCCAAATTTCTGCACCATATAATACTATTTTTGTTATTACTGTATTGAACAATACTTTTTGAATATGAGGATTTAGTCCCCAATTTAGTCCTTGGACATAACGTAAGTTGTTTGCTATTTTTTGTGTTTTAGTTCTGATATATTTGAGATGTTCAATCCAGTTGAGGTTTTTGTCATTGATTATGCCCAGAAATTTAAGTTTTGGAACTATTTTTATCCTATTATTTTCTATTGAAAATTTTGGCAGTCGAGTGATTTTTTTGAGATTTTTTATCGAAAATTATGGCTTTTGGTTTTTCTTCATTTATTGTCAGTTTCAATCTGTTGCATTCAGTTTTAAAAAGATGAAGAGTTTCATTTATATTATTTTCCAGAATATTTCTTGTTCTACCACTGATCACAAAAGCTGCGTCGTCAGCAAAAGCAACACTTTGTGTATAGTTTGGCCAATTGAAAGATGTTATTGAGTTAAATGTAAGGTTCCAAAGGTCAGCACTAAGGCAGGAACTTTGTGGACAACCTCTTTGTTGAGCATATTCTGTGATCTTATTGTTGTACATTATAAAACTTTTTCTTGCACATAGATAATCTTGAAGTAAGTTAAATATATTTTTTGGACGATTTGCTTTTCTTAATGCTTCAAGTACAGATAGTCACCATAATGAGTCAAAAGCTTTGGTTAGATCCAGGCAAATAAAAGCAGAATGCAGATTATTGGAATTATTAATATGAATTTGGCTAAAAGCTGAATCTATGGCATTCGTTGTCGATTTATTCGGGATGAATCCAAATTCATTATTGCTGATAAATTCTATTATTGTTAGATGATATCGTAGGCGATTTGCTATTATTCTTTCTAAGACTTTTCTTATTGCCGGTAATAAGTTGATTGGTCTGTATGATTTTGGAGTATTTGCATCTGCGCTTGGCTTGCTGAACAAAATGACTTGATCAGTTTTGAAATGAGTAGAAAATGTGCTTAATTGTAGGCACTTATTACTGAGATCTAAGAAAATAGTTCGATCAATAGAATGAATAAGTTGGACTATTTGGTTAGGTATTCCATCTGGTCCTGGTGTCTTATTTTTTGCTAAATTTTTTAATATATTAGGGATTTTCTTTAATGTAAAGGGAAAGTCATCCATTGTATCTGGAGCTGTATTATTATTTCTGATGTACGATTGTTCAGCAGTGTCTTCTTGAGAGGAGTCTTGTAGAAAAACTTGTTCCATGATATTAGAAAGAGTTATTAAAGTTGTATCTTGATCTTGATGTTGAGATTGATTGAAGTTTGAAGTGATGGAGATTTGTGTTGGTTTAAAACTTTGTTCATACAGATCTTGTAAGCGTTTCCATATCTTTCTGTGTTTTTGGTACAATAATCTCTCCAGCATTTACTTTTAGCTGATAGTATCATTTTTTATGCATTGCTTTTTGTTGTGAGTATATAATGTAAAATTTATCTTTCACTTCTTGAAGGGAGGCTTTTTTCATTTTCCTATAGAATGCTCTTGTTTTGTTTCTTGTTATCCTTAATTCTTTAGTCCACCAGTTTAAGTTAAGTTTATTTTTTGGTTCTTTGGTTATAAATGATTGTTTGCAGCAGTGCTGTATGGTTTTCTATTGATTTATTAAGTGCCACTTTATCAGAAGAATTATTGATTTATTAAGTGTGACTTTATCAGATGAATTATTGATTTCCCGATGGATCTTGAATAGATCTTGTTTCATGAGCTGATTAAAAGTTTTAATAGATCTTGGATTAATTTTAAATCGATGAGTTAAAGTTATTTCAAAATTAAGATCTATTCTGAATGAGATTATTTTATGGTCAGATAGCGATATGATATGTAAAACTTCCCATGATAACATTTTGTTAGCTATTTGATATGAGGTTATAGTTAAATCAGGCCATCCACGTCCATGTATTGTTTCATACGTAGGTAGGCTGTTATCATTATTATGAAGAACTAAATTATGTTCTGCGATAAAATCTTCGACATGCTCACCTCTTGTATCAATATTATTATATCCCCATATTGTATGGTGGGCATTAAAGTCGCCTCCTATTACATATTGATATTTTGAGTGTTTCCTTATTATTGTAGAAAGGCTTGTAATGTTATTTTCTAAATTTTCTAATGGTGATGAATAGAAAGAGGTGACGATAAGTTGATTTTCTTTATTATTTAATAGTATGGAAACTATATCTTTACTTGTAAAGATTATTATTGGAGATAAGTATTTGTTATTGATGATGATCGCTGATCTGACTGAAGATTTATCTGAAGATTCATATTGAATACAATTCGAACAATTTGGTATTCCGCTAACTTTTCCATTGACACAGTAGGAGGATTATGTATGAGGATTATGTCTGGATTGAGCTCTGTTGAAATTTAGACCAGGTTTGTCATAGAAGAGTGGGCTCTTTGAAGGTTAATTTGTTGTATTTTGAGAGTCTAAAATTCTTTATTTTTAATCAGTATTGGTGTCATATTAATTATATTGTTTTGGTGAATTAAAGTGAAGAAGTGGTATTAACTTGTTAATGGTAAGGATGAAATTAATCTAAGATGTCATATTCGGTTCTTGTAATTATTTTGGTCACTTCTTTTTGATATATTGGGCAGCTTGGGCGTTAGCAGGGTGACATGTATTAAGGTCCGTATTATTGGCATCATTATCTAATTTACAGTTTATACATAAGGGACTTTCTGCTTGGCATTCTTTGATATTGTGATTGCCGCCACAGAATGCACAATAGTTTCTATGTTTGCAATTTCTGACTGACTGTGAAAAGTCTTGACATATGAAACATCGGCGTAATCCAAAAAATTCTGCGATTTTGTGACTTCTCCAGCCGTAGTTAATAATATTTTGTTTCAGTAGTATTTTGAAAACTATAGGAGGGCATTCAATTACCCATTTTATTCCATTGTTTCTTTTGTCTTTTATTTTAAAAGAGGGTATGAATTAATTTTCATCCAAATTAGTTGCTTGTTTAATTATTTCAGTGATATTTTCTGGACCAGTATTGTTAGGTAGATTGTTTATTGTGCATTTAGGTTTTCTTTTGGAAGGTATTTTGAAAGAAACTAAACTATTGATATTTTATTGCTTTCCAATATGGAATTAATCTTGAGTATTTCTTCTTTGTATTGCATGAAACCGCAATACAACCTTTTCGGATATGTGAAATCTTTTGAATTTTTACACCAATTTTGGAAACTGGATTGTATTTTTCTAAATTATTTTGCAATTCAACGATTCGTCATTTGTGCCTTTGGGATAATAAGAAGAGTTGGAGTCTGTCTTTTAGTTGGATCTTTATTTATATTGGTTACTTCTGCATAAGATCTGGATCTTTCCTTTTGTATTTGGTCATGAGATATAGGAGATATAAATGCGTTATTGATATTTTGATGATAAATAAAACTTTCTTCATTTCGTGGTAAAAACTGCATGTCGTTGTAACCTATGGGTGGATTATTGTTTGCATCCTGGATATAATTTTGTTGCAGAGAACGACTTCAATTTGATGTTGAAGTCCTTTGCTTGTGTGAAGATATATTTTGTAAACTGATTTCGTATTCATAGTTAGAACTTATTGGTGAGAGAGCTGCGTCATCATAGAATTTTCTTGTTTGACAGCTAATAGGTGAAGTTGCTGAATCCATATATCTCTTAGAATTGATATGATGACTAATATCATTAGAACTCTTTATTTCATTATCTTCACATGAGAGTAAAGATGAATGCGAGTTTTTGCAGCAAGTTTTGAATCTTTTATAAAATCAATTAAAGATTTGACTTTTAGATATAAATTCTTAGAGAGACTTGTTTTGCTAGATATTCGAGTTTGTAGTAGTGAAATGCATTCCTCATAAGCGTTTTGAACTTTTTTATCCATATTATCAGTATTATTAATTGTGCTTTGTGAATTAGCATCAGTATTGCAAATTCTTGAAAGTTTAAAACGCTGAAGAACAGCCGTTGGATCAGTCGAATGATAGGTATCAAGTGATGTTAAACTTGAAGATCTAGGATTTCTTTATGAGTTCAGTTGAGAAATATTTTTATTATTATTATTTTTTATTTATTTAATAAGTCTATTTATGTATCTACTTTATATTAATACATATTAAATAAATAGTTGATATTAAATACCGAAAGTTTCAGTTGTAAAAAAATATATAAGGATTAAAAATATTAAATTAATATTTATTTTTAATTTTTATGTTACGTTAAATTAAATGAGAAAAGTTGAGTTGTCTATATCTTTTTTATGTTATAATATTATAAGAAAGATAACGTGAAATATTTTAATAAACAGTTTTTTAATATATGTAATACAAATCTTATAAAGGAATTATTGCATGACCTATATTAAAACTGATATGTCAACAATGGTTTTCTATGAATTTTAAAAATACATTTTAGTGAAAATTCAATATTTTAGTCAATATATTAAAAACAAATATATCACATAAATTTATATAAGAAATTAATATCTTAAAAGAGAAAAATTTGCTCTATCTGGTACTGTAATACTTGATACAATATGTTGAGTTTCACAGAGATATAAGCTATTTAAAAGATCCGGTTCCAGTCTTTGTAATAGTATTAGTTTAACATTGAGTATTGTTAAATTTTAATAACTTATGAACATGATAGCGTTGAATGACAATATCTTTTCAGTCCTTGGCGATACATTCCTAAAGATTACATCCTCTTATGTATCTTTTTTAGGGCTTTAAAATGATATAAAAATTTTTTACCTCGGACACCTATTTACGCAATTCAATTTTCGGCTCTAGTGTAGAATTGGGTGCCCCTTGTTTTTTGGCGAAAAATTTTGTTCAGTTTTGGCGATGAAACCCCATTTCTGTTTACCATGAGAGTTTTAACATGGTTATAGCTTCTTGATTTACTTAATTGAAAATAAATCGATGTGCACATGGACAAAGTCAAAATGTGCAATGACTAGTTTGTGCAATTCTCTGATGTTTTTTTTTAAGTGAAAATAGGTCGATGTGTACATGGACATGGAGTTTGTGAAATTCTTTGACTTCTTGTTTTGGTTTTGTGTAGCGGCCATCTTGAAATTGTGTCTTATTGGCGCCGATCTTGGCATCAAAACAGAATCGCCAAATAACAAGGGGCACCCAATTGTAAACTTTTACCCAATTTTCTCGCTTTAGGAGCTCCTAAAAATACGTTCAACACAGTTCAACACAGTTCAATACTAACTGGTTCGCATTCAGAAAATCTTTAGTTTGAATCTCGAAAACATGGCTGACATTTCTCATTATCTGCTCCGGTAACCCAATAGCCTCTACACGTGGCGCCCAATTAAAATTATTATTAAAAATTAAAAAAAATTATTTTATTTAGTTAATGGCATTTGCTTCTACCAAATACTTCTGCAGGCTTTCAAAATTTTAATTTATTTTTCATATTTCAGTAATGTTTCCATGGGTAGGTGGGGGTTCGAATTGCGCCGAACGGGCTGGCTTCATAGTTTTTTAGTACTTTTTCTCGGGTGTAACTTATACTAGCCAGTTCCCCCTAGAAAGTCTTCCACGAAGGCACCCTCATAGAAGGTAAATAGCCTTTAAGTGCTTTGTCATACATAAATAAACCAAACCAAGCATTCAATTGTATATTCCACATTCGTTTTCTCTTTGCTTCGTACATTGATTTCCTTACAAATATTTTTGATTGCTTCCCCCCACCTTTACAAATTTCTCTTTTTTCTATTAGAGGAAGGATCTATAGGTGGTCGACATTAGAACAGATACACTTTTACTCGAAGTCACACGAATTTAAGGTTGCTTTGGACCTAATTTAAAACGCGCTTTTACGTACTTTTCTTCTAATTATAGTCCATTACATTTATAACTAAACACACCTCTTTTAGTGATTCAATGCATCATTTAGGTAGAAAATTATATGTTTAGCAACTAATGAGCAAGAACATTACGTACCTGCACTAAGTATCCATAATTATTTATTGTTCCTCATTTTACGTGCAGGCGTTTTTTATTTCATTTTACTCTTTTTAAAACTGATAATTTAAAACTTAATTTTTAACGAAAAGCATAATTGCTTTTGCTATTAAATACCATGATTAAGAATTATGCATTCGCAAATCAGAGTTTTTTCCCCTATTCCAAATACGTAAGACGCCAAAGAAACGATAAAGTTTTATAGAGCTACTAACCATGAATATGAGAACTCTGCTTGAGAAAATAAATTATTCTCAGTTAAACAAATTACTCTCAATTCTCAATTATACCGCTTTTAATTTAATGGTCATGTACGCTTTATTGACTTTCAAAACAGAAGTAAAGAGAGTCGAAGAAAAGGATCTTAACTTTTTAACTTTGAATAATTAGACTGCATTCAATTGCAAGAATTTTTCGCACGAATTAAGCTTTTGTAAATGAAGCAAATTTTATCCAAACAATTGTCCTAAATACTTAGATTTTAATCTCGAGATAATAAACACATATTCAACGCTTTTCGTTAAGACCAGCATCTGCAACTTCTCTTAGATTTTCTGAATTTTTCACTTTTTACAAAGAGACATTTGAGATATTAGTTCACTGAAAACGTTTTGGTATTAAGAAAATTATCTGTTTAATAATATTCCAGAATAATCTTCGAGATATCAATTGAAAGACGTCTGCATTATTTACGATGGTTTCATTAACAAGCGTCTTTTTTTAATTACTTCTTAAATGGGCGAAAGGTTTTAATCATCTACATTCCAATGGAACTTTAAGCGGGATGCTCAACCCTTAGTGACGCAAAATGCTGTTTATATAAATTTCTACTTTCGGGTCACGCAAGCAATCTAACCTATGTACGATAACCTATATGCATTTATTTTTATGTTTCACATCTTAGTTTTTCTGAGACATAACCAAAAACAGTTTATTTTACCTCAAAAAGGATTATTAGTTTTTAAACAAGAAAAATATGTATTGTCGCATTTTACACAACTTACACGTATGTACTAAATCTGAGTAATAGTCGTAGATTAAAATTAATTAATAATCGATTAAAATCACGTATTTTAAAGTATAATAATATTTTATTACTTATTTTATGTTTTTGGCTATTTTAATCAAAATTGATAGAATCTCTCAGATTAAATAATAACTGCAATAGTCTCAAAACTTAAACAACTTTTCTGATTTTTTCCATAATTCTACAAAAGAACAACCGGGAGACGTGAAATTCATACTAGACGGGCACAATGTAGTACTTCAAAGATAAGAAAAGTTTAGTAACAAAAACATGATCAGGGCGCATACATTATGGAACGAATAGAAGAAGGGTGCATTGACAGAATGGCATTGGTACAAACATCTGTCTGGCGAAGAGGGAGAAACCAAGCAGCCTTAGTAACAAAAGGTCCAACAAATCAAAGAGCCTTAATACAAAACTTCAGCTTAACATGGAAACTGAATCTGACATTTTTTAAACTGAATATTACAACATCCTTCATATTCTTATTATACACAATGAATTTCGTTTAGCGTATTTGCTTGCAGTAAACCCTTTTCTGTTTCCTTGATTCTCCACGCTAAGTCACGTCACCCAGCATAGCAAAAAATGGCTTTTAAAAAAATGGCATGTTTTTTACTATTATGTTTCTCGCGCTCTGTGAGTTTGCATCTCAGAATCTTTGATTTCTATTAAACTCAATTATTTGAAATTATTTGCGATTGACAGAGGATTTTCTCCCGTGGCTAATAATAAAGCCTTTAAAACATTTTGATCTTGCCATCAAAGAAGAAATCCTACTGATAACAATTATAACATTATTGTTGTGTAGATTTTTCAAGTATTATTTTAGAGTGTTTAATAATTTTATTAATTTACAGTGAATAGTGAAATTTTAATGTTCCAGTTTGAGATTTTCTTCTTAATTTATACTGTTGTTTAAATTATTTCTTTTGATTTGGGTAAAGTTCTTTAAGTTAGCAGAAAAGCTTGTACAGCAGTCAGTTTTTGCGTTCTCACGGGCGGAGAATTTTTGTGGTGAAGAGGTCGGCCAGCTGCA
>KK122477.1:19610-93563 GCA_000611955.2 Stegodyphus mimosarum | reverse complement strand
GCTTAGCGGCGCAGATTCTTGATAGAATTATGGGGGTACAAAAATTTAGGATTTGTCTGAAGAGTCGCAACGTTAAACGATTTACGATGTAAACATTCCGTTGGTTTTGAGCTTGAAAAATAGAGGCTTCTCACTGTGAAAAGATAGGACTGATTTTCGTAGAATTTTGTTGGGTATTTATTGCTCTGTTCCTAGTGGTTAGAGAGGGTTACTGTTTTGTATAGAATTGGGGAATTTTGATTTTATGGATTTTTTTGAACCAATAGTAATTATAGAGTCGGTCCACATTTTGAGCGCCACGAGGTTTTAAATTTAGTCGCTCCCGTGGTAAGAATAGAGATTTTTAAGATTTAGTCAGATTTTCGAGTCTTTTTGAGGAGAGAGAGAGAGAGAGTCCGGCGGCCCTTCCCCCTTTCTTGTGGCTGTCCGTGGTTCTTGGGGCCGTCCATGCGAGAATTGGCCCGAGAAAGATGCGGTCTCCTATCGTGCCGTCTTCGGCCAATTTCAGTTAAGATCTGCGCTACGTTACAATTCTCAAACGTTTGGATCTATTTGCGTTGCTGGTAGACTTTTTTCCCTGCAGAAAATGTGGACATTCATGTTGTAGAATTTCCATTTAAAGAGAATCGACGTGGGCACGAAATGATACTCAGCTCCCCGAGTTCCACAGTTTGGTTGCTTCTTCCAGAATCGTTGTGGGTTTCTGAGTGATAATGATTTTGTACTAATTGACGGTGTGGGATGCTGGAAAAGGAGGTGAAGTATTGGAAGGAGTCGCCAAACTTGTTTTTTTATTACTGCGAATGAACTAGCCAACCATGAGTGCCACTAAAGGTAACAGACTTTGGTTTGGAAGACTATCGTCCGAATATTGTTTCCGACGTGTTTACTTAGTGATCCGGCGGATCCCGAGCTCTAGAGACGGTCGGTGTGTGCGGTTTACCGTGAGTGTTTATTTTTGTTTCTATCTCTTGTATGGCTTTTGTTACTGATTATTTAATTATTAATTTGAGAAAGTGGTTAAAGGTGTAAATTGAGATGGGTAGAAATTTAAATTAAATTGAGGGCCAGTAATTCGTTCTTAAAAAGAAAATTTTAACTGAATTGATGTGCATTCAATATTCTATCCAGGAGTTTAATTAATTTCAATTTGTCAGAAGGTACGTCGTTCATTGTTACAAATTGAATTATTTCTTATTGGAAAGTTGAAATGTGAGTTGCGTAAAGTACATAACTAGTAAATGTTTGTTGTATAATATTGATAGTTGTATAGATTGGAGAACTTTACGAGTAACGTTTTGGAAAATCTTTTTGTAGAGGTAGTCTGATCAGCTATCCGTAATTAAAATTTTTGGAATATTAAATAAATGTATGTTATTGATTCACTATTGTATGTTTTTTTGGTGTTTATATCTTGTGGTCTACTGTAGGTCACCCGTGTGATCCTTTTGGAAAACATTGGTAAACTACCATTCGAACCTGGGTAGTTTATTGCGGGCGTAGGAGAAATTAATGAGCGTTATAACTATACGATCATTATTAATTTAACTGAACTGGTGTTTTGATTTCTTAGTGTCAGATTTATCTTTTCCTGGTATTTTGATTTGTTCTGTGCTATGCTTAAATGAAAAGTGTTTGTAGCTATCTCTAGAACTGTACTGAGATTTAAGTGTTTTCAGGTAGTAGATCTGATTTAGTTAGTTTTAGTGAGAGATAGCAGGTTGATGATTTTGTGTCGGTAATGCATTTTGTATGAATATTAATATTTCTTATTTAACAAAACACCAGGGAGGATTTTTCATTTCTTATTGAAATTAAGAGTTGAAAGTTGATATGATAAAACTTAATTTACTCTATTGAGGATTTACGAAAATTTAATCTAGCTTAAGGTATTAATTATTTTGTTTACAATCACCAGTCTCTTTGCATTGATTTTCATGAACTTCAATATATTTTTATGAGAATTTTAGTATTGCTTTTTTTAGTTTGTCACGGCACCGAGAGAAGTTGAGTTTGTAGATAAATTTAAAAATTAATAGAAAACACGCATTTTTTCTTCACAACATTGCTGTTCTTTCATTTCATCCTTTTATCAATTACATAACTGCACAGATGCTCCAGAATTCAATTTTGATGTCCTTTGTAACCTATCAATAATATCCATAGTTCAATTCTTAAAAATTCCATTTCTGACTTTAATTCTTGGTGAATTTGTAGCATGTCTTCCCAATGTGGTTTGAGATGTAGGGGTCAAATTAAAAGGGCATTAGAGTTTCGTATCAAGAAACACGAAGCTTATGTCCGAAAAGAAAAAATAAATAAATTTTCTATAGCTAATCATTGTTGGAAATTTAATCACGGTTTTGACTTTGGATCTTTAAAAATTATCCAAAAAGCTTCTTGAGTCGGTGAATGGGATTTCCTTGAAGCTTTGTCCATTCACTATAATTTATATCGTTTAATTGTTGAATTTAATTTCAATTCAATTATTAACTGTTTTAAAATGGTATTAACTTAATTTTTCATGTTTCATTATTATTTTTGAGGACAGATGGCTCTATCCTTTTGTTCGTTTTATTGTTTTGCTTTCGTATAAATGCAGATACTTTGTTTACAAAATTTAATTCTCCTATGATGAGGTACCTGCACCAACCTCCAGTCCTTCTTAAAATATACACCTTTCTGTTTTTCCTACTTATATGTTTTATTTTTTTATATTTATATTTGTCTCTTCCCTGTTACATCAAAAAAATTTCTTCTCATCATTCGTTGGTTAGGCTACATTAGTTAGCACCTCTCATGTTCTATGTGAGTTAGCAAAAGTCGTTTATGACCCCATATAGTAGTTTTAAACAGTATTATTATTGATCTGAATTCACGATATATAATAAATTTTAGTTAATAAAATATAAAGAAAATTAGATTTGAAAACGCAACTTTCTCTTCATTTAGAAAGCACACGAGTTTAAACTTATTGTAAGAACTCAATCCTTAGCATTTCTGCTTAATTTCAGAATGCTCATAACTGAATTCAAATTCAATGCACATTATTTTAGAAGAAAGTACTTTTGTTATTGGACAAGAGCTGACTAGGCTTTTGTTTGAAACAAACTGAGCAAGGTCTGTTTCGTTTCTATGGTATTCATAGAAACTTTGCAATTTCAATTTATATCACTCTGAACCATATGAAATATGTTCGGAAAGTTACGCTTATTTTTTCTTTTCTTATTTAGATTGATCAGGTTTGTTCAATTTTATTTGCCTGTAATATTAGTAGGTTGATCAAGATCTTTAATAGTAGTTTTTTAAGAAGGATTTTAAATGATTTTCATTTTACTCAAAAATTTCATCACTTTTATAAAACTTTGCAAGATCTCGTTTAGATTGCTAATTGGTGGAAAACTTTAAACTTGTATAACTAAAACTAATATAACTTGGAGAATTTTCTTTTTTTAAATAGATATTTATTAGCGAAATGAAGCTGCTAAATTCATTCCTAGTCTAAGTACTTATTTTGTCATTATCAAACAACTTAAAATGTCAAAACAAAAACATTTCATTTAAGTTACAAACTACTAAAAACATTTCATTTAAAGTTACAAACTACTAATCTGTTAATTAGTTTTTATATTATGTACTTTGAAAATGTCTTCTAGTTCAAACTTTGTAAATGTCTATTAAAGAAGAGCAAGGTCTATTTTTTTTATCATTTTTTTATAAAAAGTTCAAAGATTAACTATCTGTTGAATTATGTTCTTTAAAATCATCTCAATTTATTTTCAATCATTTTCCAAATTTCTAGAAAAGAGACTTTTCAAATAGCTACAATGCACAGTTATATGGAATTTTAGAGGAACTGAATAGTCTCTGCATATTAAATAATTATTTTAATAAATTAAATATTTAACACAATGTAAATCTTAAAGCAGAAATAATACCTCTATATACTCAAAAATAGCAACACATTGCATTAAATGCTTTAGTGGAAAATGAATATACTTTCTTTTTAGTTATGCATTTCAAGCATTCTTTCGTATTGCGAGTGAGAATGAGAAGACGGGAGAAAACATCTTTATCCATATTTCGTCTACTTACACGCCGTAGATACGTCAGTATGCATTCCCTTCTTATGGTACAGAATGGACAGAAACAAAGCTAATGTAGTGGCCTTAACTTCTTCCGCTTTTGATTTCTGACTAAAATCGACGATTCAGTATGTAACTTAAACTAAGCGACGTCAATAAGGAATTTACTATATGAACATAATTATACATGCCATATATTATATTCCATATAACGATCCTCATGATATTGATTAGCATACACAGTATCCACAAAAGTGTTTATAAGATTCATTTTTGCAGTCATTTAATCTTCATTGCCGTTACATTTATTTTCTCAGTCCTTTATCATACACATATACGTCCATTTACAAAAAATGCCTTATATAATGAAATTATTCATTTCAGTTGTTAATAGTTTATGCGACGAGTGTTACAATGCACGCTGTCGTGGAATATTTTAGCAATATAACTTGTTCCCAAAGGGAGTTCTTATTCACAGAATCTTTAGAATTTATACTGCTAAAAATAATGGCAGGCTTCAGTCTTGACACATGTCAAGTCACAAAATTATTTAATTAAATTGCAAATAAAAAAGTGATGAATATTTCTAACAAAAAGTTTATTTTTATTTTAAATATTAACGATTCCGTAAAGGTATATGTAATATCATAAGTGAAAACTTTTAACGCATTTTTTATCTTTAAAATTTATAAACTACCTGTGCCAAAATGCTTTCTGTAAACCAAATATATCAAAATCATAAATTAAAGGAATGTTAAATGATAAAATTTGAAGATACATATTATTAAGTGACGATAAAAGAGGAATACGTAAACTCGGCTTTATTCTAATTTACTTTGCAATTGATGAAATGATGATGATGTAATTATTGATCAGGAAAAGTCGGAAAACTTGGAAAAAATTCCAAATTTGCAAATAAAGTATCTGTTTCAAATTTTATCACATGGGAATCCAATACTTTGTGTTTTATTTCTTACAATATGCGTAAACCTTTACTACATATAATTACAAGAACCGGAGATCGTAAAAGAAGTTAGATTACGTATCTTTTAATAAATTACGAGTAGATTAATTGTGCTTTATTGGAAATAGTTTCAGATTTATAACTATGTAATAAATAGTTAATACTAAGTTGATACATGATGATGCTAGGTTGTTTCTGAGCCAGAAATTTGAAAATTTAATGGTGCATTTCAGGGGCAGTGTAGGAATTGACACCTGAGGGTGCTAAGCTGTAACTCTACGAAATCATGTTTCGAAGAGTGCTTATAATTACTTACATCGTCCAAATTAAATTTTGCATGAAGCTGCATAAAGCTACATTAAATTTTGCAAAATGCACGAGATTTTGTCGAACAAAAAGCTTCCAAGCAAGAAACATGAAATCGATTGTAGTATCATCGGGACTCGAATCACACATCTTTCACTAGCTAGATGGACGAGAAAAGCAGTTAATATCACTAGAACACTCATGGAGAGTGTGATGATTCCTTATGATTTGACGATAATTCTCCGTTTATGCTATGAGGTATTTCTCCCACCTTCTTTGCATGCCTTCGTGGTTTAGTGGTTAGCGCCCTCGACGAGTATTCGAGAGGTTCGGGGTTCGAGTCCCAGCCAGGGCATTGTTAATCTTTCATCTCTCCTGCTTCGAAATAATCTAATGTCTCTACAGTGTAGTATAGAAATATTTTAGTAGGTTGTTAGATATAACGTTAGAAGTCTCTTATAAGTTAAAGACGATAATGTAATACGTTAAACTTTCGACATATGAGTAAAACTTTTACCTGCTTCAACACAATTATTGCTTAACACACAGGCTGCAAATCCATCAGTTTTTAAAATTATTTAAAATCAATATTTATTCTTAGAAACTCTGGCCATTGATTAAATTTCAGAAATATTCAATAGATGACGAATAACTTAACAATTAAATAACTAAGCGCAGGTTTTTTAAGTAAGAAAGTTTTACAGTAAATTGAAATTCCATTTCACTTTCGACTTTAATCCTTAAAAGTTTATGAATTATATGTAATTAGTTTTCAAGAAAAGGTACTTCGATGTAGTTTAATTCAAACAAATTTTAGTATATTTTTTATTGAAATAAATGTTAAAAACTCTATTTTCACTTAAACGAATTAATTTATGCAGAAACATTTATTCAATTTTTCAGCGTAGATGATCGAACTTAAGAAATAACAGAGAGAAAACATGTAAGAACTTTGTGTTAGAAAGCAAAATTCAGAAGTATTTTATGAACTTTATTTTGAATATAAAGTTTCTGCTTAAAAAAGTGTACTTAACAAGATTTATTATGTTAAACAGCATAGAAAAAATGATGTTTTGTTAAAAACTCTGGAAAGTGATGGAAAAGGGAATGTGAGTAAGAAAATAAGATCATGTCTCAAATTCAAGACGATGATGGAAGAGCTTCTAGTGATATAAATTAGGTTCCGCTGAAGGGAAAATGGATTCCTTGATCACCATTTCTCATTAAAGGGGTTAACAAGATCTTGCTTGAAGGGTGGAAAATTATTGCTATTTTATTATTAAACTGGAACATCTTGTGTTGTATTATTTTTTTATTTATGAAACATCAGAAAGTATATATTGTAGTAGTACATATTTTCTATCCAATTATAAGTCTAAACATTTTTTAAGTCTATTAATATATTACCTAAGTGCTTTAATCAGCTGAATTTCTAACATTAATGTTTTACTAATTTAACATAAAATACAAGATTAAACAAATCAACTTAAGATTAAAATCAAGTTTAAAACAGAATAAAATTAAAATCACTTATTTTTGTACTAATAAACCAAGCTAATGCATAAAACTGCTATTGGTATTACAGCAAAAATCTTTCAATGTCTTTCAAACAAAACCTGAAATTTGGCTCGAACTCTGATCAGGAACAGTGTTATGTGGTTGCAGACACAAATCAACACATAAATAAGAATGGTATAAACACAGATTCTTTTAATCTTAACTTATTTTTCCGTTACATAATATGAAAAGGTTTAATAGTTTCCCAGAAGCAACACTAAATCACAAACCACTTTGGATGAATTAGATACGGTAATAAGAAGTTCAATGAATAACTGTGTTTTTTAGATCATAACTTAAATTGCAAAATTAAGCTGGTCACAGTCTAATAATAAATAAACATTAACCTTTTATTGACAAACCTTCTTTAGTTTCTTTTTGGTTTTCATCGAACTCTAGTTTCTAACACTGGCATTTTTTGTGAAAATTATTTTTAACAGTTTTTAAAGTCTGGATGAAAGAGCCTTCAGTATGAATTACTGGTTAGAATATTTGGAAATAAGATGAGGAGAGCTGAGTTTATATTTTCATTCCCGAAAAGAGAACTACTTTACTTGAAATGGTCGGTATCCTACTTGGGAGGAAACCTTATCTGATTGTGGCGTCAACGATATTCACTGAAGAAAAAGACTGTGACTTTGCTGCTCAGAAATTGTCAGTACTATAGCTGATTTCATTCAAAGGAACGAACTTTGGTAAGCCAAATTAGGAAGACCCAGGCCGTCAAAAGTATAATCAGTGGTCACTCCTGGGATAAGTCCGTTTGTGTAAAGAAAGTTTGAATCGTTGAGCAGGACTGAACTGGAGAGGATGAAATACAGCTATCAGATGGCAATATGGATTTGGTTTCAAGATAACGATGGAATTACTTAAGCATACATTACGTTTAGCCCATGGTGGATATTAAGCAATGACCGTCATTGGAAAGCTTGGGGAAAAGGTTAAATAACCGCTCTAGCCGTTCTGAAGAACGGAATATATAATGCCGTCTTAGACGAGCGCTACTTTAAACAACTCAAGAAAGGAAATTAGCCATCGGTATTCTATCGGTATTATGAGGTGAAAGTCCTACTACATTCCCTCTGCCTGGATGAAAAGTGGGAGGTTTTTCTACTATTACACCAAAAATAAATCCATACAAAAAGTTCAATTATTTTTATCCTGAAACATTTGTCTGTTCTGCTTTAATACCAAAAGAGACTCTCAGACAGATATCAGCATGCTGCCTCTGTAATAAAAAATGTTTCTGTAAATGTAACGAACAATTTTTTCTAGACATTTACTCTTCGATATCAAGAGATAATGAAACAAATGTATACTTAAATGATTACTCAATTTAGACTTAAAATACTTATTGATACTGTATATAAATTTCTACAGGTTAAATTAATTACTTCTATTTTTAAATGTGGATAATGCTTAAATAATATTTAAAGTACACAGACCCTTTCTGATAAACCTCCTTGCTGCTAACAGCTCGTGATAAACGCACCTTAAGCATTAGTCTTAACGAGATTACTTAACATGAGATTACATAACCGCTGTGTAATTCTTAATTCTTTAAGGACGACCGGAATTTCAAGATTTTAAAGTACCAGCTGTCATGGGAATGGCTTTCAATCATCCTGTTCGAACTTAAGGGACAAAATACCGTTTAGAATATCGAGTAAATACTACACAGCCCAATATTGTTTTGAAGTAGGACTACATACCGAAATATCTTGCCAGCTATGTTTCGCATTTAAAGACTATTAAGTTAGTTATAAGCTTTATGTCCAACTGGTCTTTCCTGATTTCTTCCTTACTTGATGTGTCTGAGACAATTGACGTGTGGCCGGATTAACTATCTCTTTTGCCGCTTCGAGACTGACATTATTGCAGCTTTCTGGCCAGGATCTTCTGACGTGGCATTTCCGTATAATGATACTGTCCGATAACGTATAGCGATATACGCCTGTAGTATGTATTCATCTGAGGATTTGGAATTCAAGATGCTTAAAATTTAACAGCTAGGACAATAATGCATGATCTGTGCGGAGCAGGAAGTTCCTGCCGTAGAGGCAATGAAACGGTCGAAATGTTCTACGGCTTTAACAATGGCGAGAGAAACTTGCTCAAGTATTTCACGACACTGTAATGACAGTTTATTTCTCAGAAAGAAACAGGCAATGCCGTTTCTTGCATTGTCAAGAATAAATGGTTTGTTGAATTGAGGAAACTTCAGGATTTTCGCAGATTCTAAGGATCTTTTAGTTTGCAAAATGCACCTTCACATTCTTCTGTCCCCAAGAACGTTTCCTTACTTCTGAGTTTGTGAAGTGAGTCTTGTGGTGGAAGAAAAGTCCTTCACAAATCTCGTATTATAGGTGCAAAGCTATAGAAAATTTCCCAGATAGCTAACGTTTTCAGGGCATCTTCAGTCTTTAACTACCTACACTATTTATGTATCCCTGCATACATATTCAGCAGAGATGACACTTCTGACGTAATTCTCTTCTAACCTGAATAACGTTTCATTTGGCAGTACTTTACATTGGCATCTTTAATTTCAGCATCACTTCTCTAATATATTCTAAATGCTCGTCGAAACGTTTCTCGAGGATGATGATGTAACCCTGGTGTATAAAACAGATTTCGTAGGAAAATCCTTTCAGCACGGCCTGGATGAGACGTTCAAATGTTGCCGCTGCATTGCCTATCACAAGCGGCATCACTTTAAGCTGACAAAGTAAGTCTTTTCTTGTTCATCAGGATGTATCTCTACCTGCCAATATCCGCTCCTTAAATCAAGCATTTAAAACCGCTTGCTTCCAAAAAGTGTGTCCAGAATGTCATCAGGTCGAGGAAGAGGGTAGTTGTCTTTCTTCGTGACGTCGTTCAGTCGGTGATAGTCAACCCAAAACTTAGTTGAACCAAGTTTCTTTATGACCAGGATGATAGGAGAGGCCCAAAGAATTGCAGAAGGCTCCACAGAGTAGTGGTCTTGCATGCGCTTTAGGCAGTTTTCCTATCTTTTTCTGCTTAGCAATCGGGTAGACATCTTCGATGTTGATTGATGGGTGATTGATCCCCGTGTCAGTTCTGCACTGTGCGAAGCTAGTTTGTCGTACATCAGAAGATATGCTTGGGAAAATATCAAAATATCTTGAAATTCTGGAATGACATCTTCTGCAGTTGTTCTCTCTTCATGGCTTGGTTATGCATTTTGCAATAATTCCAAGGCTAGATTCTCCGAAGATACAGAGATTGGAGGACTACCAGTTAGTTTTTAATTCGGGTCACTGCAGTACATTCTGCAACCCCTCCGCCTTTCTTAATGACTTTTCCTTATCATTTACATCTGAAGCATTCACCGGGATGACGGCCTTCCATAGTTCAATGAGTGACGAGGCTACTATTACTCAATATGCGCTGTTACTGTTCTTTAGGTTAGGTTAGGTTATTCAATTATGGCAAAGCACACGAGGGCTATCTGCCTAAGGGGAGGGATGCCTTCGTGGAGGACTTTCTAAGGGAAACTGGCTCGTATACACGTTACACGAAAAACACGAAAACACCCATGCAGCCAGCCCGTTCGCGGGACTCGAACCTCGGACCGAACTACCAGTGTTCAGCGTCTTTACCGCTCGGCCACTGGTGGGCCTCTGTTACTGTTCTATTATGCTGCATCGGAAAATTACGCTTTAGCTTTGGATTAAAGGCGTAAAATTTCTATTCTTGCTAGCAGTGTGATACAATCTTGAGCTATTATATCGCGAACGGATTTAATTTCTTTATCTCTAATTTCGAACAGAGTTATATCGTCAAAGACAGAATGCATTTCGTTATTTTTAAAGTCCAAGAGGAAATTGCATCCTCTTGGAAACCTAATCGGCACCTAGAAAACCTAATCGGAGTATGCAAGAGAGTGTAATATCTACCACATATGCCGTGTGATTGTAGGCGGCACTTCTAAACGTGAAGATGAAAAGACCATTACAGACTTTTTCATTGCAGAAATCTGAGGCACTTTAAAATGGGACTTTTCAATATGTGGAAATCTTCGCCGCGCGAGTTAGCAACTAATTAGTTTCCTCCTCTTTGTTGGGAACGGTATTAGCTTCCACTCCTGGATCATTAACATGCGCCATTCGCGTGATTTTCTATACCTCAAAATCCAGAATGCGATCGTTAAAGAACTGCATTAAAAGGATTTCCCTTGCTTCTTTAGGCAGGCTGAAATGTTGAGATGAGACAATTTTTCAGCATCCGAAGCTATGGAAAAATTGCTCCTGGAGTGTTATATCGGCTTCAGTTTGCGAGATTTTAACTGAAGTCTGCTATGGCCTTCTAACACTTCTTGCCAAAAAGCAGCTCTGCCGCTTCGGAGAGAGCTTTAATGTCTAGCTTCTGGTTTTCGAGAAGAGTTTGAAGAATATTCGCTGAGTCTTTTCTCACAGAAGCGGCGAGATGACAGAACTGAGCTTGGGAATCCCGTCCATTTGCATTCGACAGTATAGAGAACTGAGTTTTGTAAATTTGCCAGGATGTCTTTCCATCTTGCATGGATTGCATTGAGATTAACGAAAAAACATAAGTAGGAATTTAAAAGTGTCACAGTTGTATCCATCTGTCACAGTGGATTTCGTCAAGCTGTTAATTTTCTTGGCTACTGCAGCGGAAACTCTAGTCATCCATTTGAAGTTAGACAGCAGAAACTCTTTCTTCTGTTGGTTGTTCGTCAAAAGAAACCCATGCTTTAATTCCTCCAACTATATTTTCACCTGAGTCTATTCTGCCTTCCATATCGTTGGATTGGTTTCCTATTATGATAGTAATTTCTTTTTTCATTTCATCTTAACCTGTTTCAATTTTTTGTCCGCTTTCGTCTGTCTTGTAATGAACATGACGGCCCCTTCCATCTTTCTTGGCTAGCATTCCTCTCTTCTTGGTCTTCCTCTTATTTAACGAATATGATGACACTTCCATGTTTCTCGGCCAACTTTCATCTCTTCTTGGGCTGTTTTCATCTCTTATTCAACGAATATGATGACCCTCGCATCTTTATCGGCCGGCTTTCATCTCGTCTTGGCCTGCTTTTATCTTTTATTGAAAGGATATGACGATTCTTCCATCTCTTCTTGGCCTGCTTTCATCTCTTCTTTAACGGATATGATGGGCACTTCTATCATTTCTTGGCCCGCTTTCATCTCGTCCTTAAATACAACAAAGGGGCTCACCAGATGTCTTAGTTGCCCATCCAACGCTCTTGTCACCGGCATTCAGTCCCACATCTCACATAAAAACTGTTACGTGCGTACGGGTTCGTAATAGGCTGAATGCACACAGAACCGATTGAAGCTTGATAAAATTTATTTTCTCAAAAGAAATAATTTGAGCTCTGGAACTCCTCACAAACGTAGTCCTACAGCCTTTATCAGTATGACAGAGGTCAACAATGGTTTTCACTTCAAACTACTAAGTACGTTAAACACGAGACAATATACAAAGCCTCAGTGCGTAAGCTTGCAAATTGATCTCTCAATACTCTCAGCTAAATTCTGAACTCAAATGTGAACTAAATTGAGAACTGATGCTCTCTTTGGTCTTTTACAGTTTTCTCTCGTTTTTCTTTCACAGTTTCCAGGGATTGGATTGCAATGTCAAAAACATTTTCGCCAGGTATACGAATTTTTGCGATTTCTCGCCATATTTGCAGAAAGGTATTGTCATGAAAGCCATCTCCAACTACAATTTCCCTTAGTGTTAAATGGAATTTCCTCGTTAATCATATTTTACTAGCAATGCTTCATATTTCTGACTTTTATGCTCATAAATGAATAAGTAGACTATGGAAGCTAAAAACAAACGAGTTAAATACTATAAAGCACTGTAAGAAAGACGAAGTCTAATGAAATTCCACGTTTTATAAACCTGTGCGGAAAGGTCCTGCATTTAATGGAATTATATTTTGAATTATAAAGATAAACTATCTTAAGTTTGAAAATACTATAACGTGCTCAAAAAGAGATTTGTCTGTTAGTCTGTTAAATTTCTAATAGTCAGCGAAATCGCAAATTAATGATTTACGATGTAAAATAAAACTAACACAGGATTTCATTTTGAACATCTTTACTGAGAACAAGTGTTCCTGTTTAGTACTACGTATATGGAATATGGATTTTTGTGCGAAAATTGTTAATTGCACTTAAAATGTCCTTTTACTTTTAATTATGTTGTCATTGCAAACATTTGCTTTACAAGTTACATAATATATATTTTCGAAGACTTTTTCTCAATTCCGCGTTTTCTCTCTCCCTCCTGAAAACTGCTTCCACTGCATTGGAAAATAACATATGTTTTAAACCATTTTAAAGCAAATGACAAATAAATCTTTCCTACATCCTTTGCTTTTGAAAAATATTAAAATTTTAAATTCGAAAGGATTGGAGGCATAAGGTAATTGTTGTGTAGATTTTTTAAGTATCATTTTAGAGTGCTTATTAATTTTATTAATTTACAGTGAATAGTAAAATTTTAATGTTCATGTTAGAGATGTAATTTTTAAATTATACTGTCGCTAAATTATTTCTTTTGATTTGGGTAAAATTTCTTAAGTTAGCAGACAGCGATAGCCCGATTTTGCGTTCTCACGGGAGGAAAATTTTGGGGTCAAGTGTCAGCGACCAGCTGCATTTTTTCGTCCCCTTTTCTTGCGGGGACGAACTTGTGTTTTTCTCGTTCAAATGCGATCCGCTTGGCGGCGCCGATTCTTGATATAATTATGAGGGTGCAAAAATTTGGGATCTGTCTGAAGAGTCGCAGCGTTAACAGATTTATTACTTTGTTTTTGTGCTTGAAAGTAAGGGGCTTGTCATTGTGAAAGGATAGGACTGATTTTCTTAGAATTTTGTTCGATATTTATTGGTATGTTTCTAGTGGTTGGAGAGGGTTACTGTTTTGTGTAGCATTGGTGAGTTTTAATTTTATGGATTTTTTTAACCAATAGTAATTATAGAGGCGGTGCACTTTTTGAACGTCACGAGGTTTTAAAATTGGTCGCTCCCGTGGCGAGGAGACTTTTCAAGATTTTGTCAGAATATGCATTACCGACACTGAATCATTAACATACTATCTCTCACTAAACTAATTAATCAGCTTTGCTTTCTGTAAACACACAAATTTCAATACATCCTTAGAGATAGCCTAAAAGTAATCCGCCTTAGAGTAAGCCGTAAAAGTAAATCCTTTCTGAAAGTCTGCGGCTATGTCCTATTCTCACTGATGTTTTACCTTGAGGAAAAATAATGTGTTTTAAATGCAGATTACTGTGACTTGCACTTATCTTCAGCGAGAACATCATTCAGAAGTCGGTGGGCTTTTACATGCAGATTACTGCGGCTTCCATTTTTCTTTGTTGAGGACATCATCGAAATGTTGGTAGACATTCATGCTAAGTTGGACCTCCTTGAATGCAGAAGGACTATATCCATGAGGAAGTTTTCTACAACAGAAGAATTGACTATTTGGTGCGGCAGTGATGAAGAAAGATTTTTGAACTTCTTTTACGTGCGTTTCGTAGACAATTAGGGAGACGAAATCTGGGCAGGAATTTTTCTCCACCGTGAGTTGATTATTTTTTTGATTTTGTATTAAATTCTATATGTGTCCTCAAACTTATTGCCCTTAACTGATTTAGGATTTTGTGAAATCGATTATTAGGAAAAACTTCATCTTTCACTTTACGAAAATTGATTTAAAATATTTATATATGTAGTGTGAGTTTAAATGCTTGAGTAACCTTCTAAGATTAATAGAAAGTATAAATTGTTTCATTAAGATTTTGGTAAGATTTGGAAATATTTAAAGAAATAAAAAATGTTTCAGACTACTTAAGTAACATATCTTACAATAATTTCGTAATTATCACTGAACCATACTTAAGCGACCAATTTTAAAACCTCGTGACGCTCAAAAAGTGCACCGCCTCTATAATTACTATTGATTAAAAAAATCCATAAAATTAAAACTCACCAATGCTACACAAAACAGTAACCCTCTCCAACCACTAGAAACAGACCAATAAATATCCAACAAAATTCTAAGAAAATCAGTCCTATCCTTTCACAATGACAAGCCCCTTACTTTGAAGCGCAAAAACAAAGTAGTAAATCTGTTAACGCTGCGACTCTTCAGACAGATCCCAAATTTTTGCACCCTCATAATTCTATCAAGAATCGGCGCCGCCAAGCGGATCGTATTTAAACGAGAAAAACACAAGTTCGTCCCCGCAAGAAAAGGGGACGAAAAAATGCAGCTGGTCGCTGACACTTGACCCCAAAATTCTCCTCCCGTGAGAACGCAAAAACAGGCTATCGCTGTCTGCTAACTTAAGAAATTTTACCCAAATCAAAAGAAATAATTTAGCGACAGTATAATTTAAAAATTACATCTCTAACATGAACATTAAAATTTTACTATTCACTGTAAATTAAATTAATAAGCACTGTAAAATGATACTTAAAAAATCTACACAACATAATGGATACAATGGTATGGATAAAGTACCCGTAAAATGAATAATAATTATGCTATGAAATATAAAGAGAATTCAGAATTTTGTATTAAGTTCTTGCGTTATATAATATGATGGTGCTCGATTAAGTCAAAAATTAGGCAAAACCTGTAAAATGATAAAGCATGGCAAAATGATTTCATTCCCCCTTGAAGCATAAAAGGGATGAACACATAGCATAATTTATTGTTTGATTTTTGAGGAAACGTTAAATGCTGTTTGTCGGTGGTATCTGTCAATATCGAAAATATCAATCTCCGTTCGGTTATTGTATTCGTGACGAAAGAATTTATAAGACCGACGAATATAACCGCTGTGATTACAGCACAGCACTTCCTGTACTCGGCGGGCTGCAATGTTTAGACAGGGAAGATCTTCACTAGTAAATAATCACAAACCATGTTTCAGTGTGGTTGTGCTATTGCAGAAATATAGCTTAAGTCAAGGAATATGTCGTAGTATATAGAGAAGAAATAGTTTCACAGATTGCTACAGAAATGAACATTACTACATTACTGATAGAAGCCCAACATAAAAAGCTAGGGATATCAAGAAGATATTTGTACGGGTACCTAGAACTTTGTTTCTAGAAATGAAGAAAAAGGGAAATGTATATTATCGAGAATTATTTTATTTCCTTACTATTAATGCACTTTTTGGGAGATTTCAAAACTTTGGGAGATTTGCAACGTCAATAGCGTTAAACAGGCAACAATTCGCGCCTACTTTTTTCCTTTTCAATTACTGTAGTTTGTTCTTTTATTCCTCCAACAGTAAGTTCAAAATTTTTGTTCTTTATTAATTTTTACTATATTTTCTAAATTATTACCTCATAATTTGAATTTTAATACTAGCAAATAGTGTATATTTTACTTTTGCTTTATTAAGCAATGTATTTATTTTATTGCATTGAATTTATTTTATTTAAATTTGTTTTTATATATTTTTATTTCATATGAAACGAGGGCTACTGCACTGAGGAGGCATTCGGAATTTTCGGATGAACTATTATAATTAAATAATTTAAAATGGTTCATCAGCTAATTTTGGATGAACAGAAAGGTGATAGTTTTCCTAGGAAGAGGCATTCAATTGAATCTGATCTATCTTCTCTTGATAACGTTGAAACAGATTTTAACTGCATTCCTTTTCCTATTTTATGCATTTATATTTTTCTGTGGTTTTCGGGATTTCTTCTGTTTTAAAAACAGTTATATGATCTAATCTTCTTGGATATCATACAATGTGGCTAGATCTATTTGGATGTCAAAACTTTGCGAATTCCCTCACAGGCGTGAAGATGAACATAACAGGGAAAGGGTATAAAATACCCTTTTATTAATCACAAGTCTTTAACCCATTGGAAAGTTAAAACGCTCGAGTTGATCTTTCATTGAAACGACAACGACCGCCCGAAACTGCCGCCGAGATTGCGATGTTGTTTCTTCTCTCCCCTAAAGTACGCAGTAGCAGCTGCAGTTCCCCCAAATGCATTGTATCAGTTTATTGCAAGTAGCTTCTCCTAAAAGCATTTACTTGTAATTTCGTATCTTAAGGTTGGGCGTGATATTTGAAATCTGCACAATCTTTGTGCGTTAATGGACGGGGAGGAAAGGATATTGCTGTGAATCTCGAAAGGCATTTGGACGTTTCGGTATTTTAAGCAAACAGGTTAATGAAGGCTTCGATTTTCTAAGGGTTAACAGAAAGTTACGGACTTACGTATGAACAACAGCACCGACTACTTCCGGTTAGAACTAAAGATAGTTTAACAGTAAAGATAAGAGCATTGCTAGACTTCATAATTCAAGTAAACAGGCAGACTTAGAAACCTACACCGTCGACGGTCAGAATGCGTAGCCGCTACTACGATTAACAGCTGCGGGACAAAATAGCAAACGTGTGCTTCACTAGCGAAATCTCTCTCTGTCTAAGCTTTTCGTTTCGATGTTTGAATACTCTTGTTCACTTACTTAATTTGCACCCTGCCGAGGAAATTAGAGAATTCAGAAAAGGTTCAAAAATTAAAATAACTGTCAATACAACTGAAGAGAACCCTATACCCCCCAACTGAACTAAACAAATTACAATAACATTAACTAAGCAGCTGAACTCAGACGTTCTCTCTCCGGGCTTTTGTACCTTTTAACCGGTAGCGAGATATTTCTTGCATTTCCTGTTTTTCGAAATTACTGGAAAGCAATAATTGTGAAATTATGGTTACAGCTAACATAGTAGTCAATTACACTCATTCGATTTAAATACAAATTACCAAGATAGCCATTTACTAAATGTTAAATGCACGTTTCCTATGTTTTTATTTTTCCAGCACAGCTTTCTCTTAAAAATTTGTCTCGTACTACATTGCACGGGGAAATACAATAACTTTAATTATATTTCTACTAAAATTTCCTATCTAAATGCACAATTCGTAACATTGCTTCCTTCCCCAAGACTGCGCGTTCCGAGCAGTACAATGGCTGGACAGGGAGCAATACTTGCAACAAAAACATAAATGCTATAGTAAACTTTGCGATGCAATAAAAAACAACACAAGCAATAATTGCAATAAGTAACTTAAAACAAATCAAATACTAAATCAGTAAAGAGTGCACAAATTTAGAAATTTAGAAACAAATAGGACCATGGTCTTAAACTATTTACATTATATCCTTTACGTACTACTGCAATAGTTCATAAAATCTATCATTCGGTTTCCATCGTTTGGGCATTTCTGCTCTTTTATGTAAGAGTTATGGAGGCATACAAAAAAGATCTGTTCTCATACTTCGAAATCAGACACAAGTCATTCTTCCACATCTGTTCATTAAAGTTAAGCATTGTCACTACAGAAACGGTCATCTCTGCCTGCTTAAAATATTTTTCTTCAAAATCCATCTGTATATATATTGTTGAATTTAGCAAAGTTTCGTCAATATATATTAATCACTAATTGCTGATGATATCATAAAAGTCATTTCTAACATTTTTAAAAAGTCTGATACTTTTTCCTAGTTATCTTTAAGTATTAATACAAGAGAATTCTGTTTGACAAATGTGTTTCTTTTTTTTAATGGAACAAGACAGGATATTATGCAGTTTTATTGCGCATTTCTATCAGGTTTAGATACGGGGGCGAAATAAAATTTCTAGAGCACAAAGAAATAACTTAAAATTGTACTCCTGCATATTAACAAGCAGAAAAACGTTATTATTTTTCCTTTTGGAACGTTAGAAATAATTGAAAGTATTACTAATACATATTCATCAAGAAGAAATAAAAGTTAAGAACAACTCCTCTTGAAACATTTCACTGCAGATAGAGTTTTGCTGTAAAGCGCTAAGATAAGTTATTAAATACAAGTTAGCATAAGAGTAATCCGATTAAGTGAAGAATCTCTTTTTGGTTTCATCATTTTAATGAACAAAGTTTCGTGCTTTCTAGAATGGATTTTGATTAGTTGTCTGTAAACAATTTAATTTTGTAATAGCAATCTATTTGAGCAATGTTTTAAAAATTATCTCTAAATTTTCTTAATAATTTATTTTTTATTTTTTTATGGTCAATCTTATTTTAAACCCATATTTCATGATGAAGAAAATTGGCTGATGATTTAAATTTAAAAAAACGTATTTAAATAAATTTAAAGGAAAATATATCACGATATTTTGTGTAGTGGTTGGTACAAACATATGTTAAAAAAACTGAGCTTAACCTAAAGTAGAATCGAACAACCAATCAGTATATCTCAAAAAAAAATACAGAACTGAAATGGTTTATATTTAATTTATTTTTTTCTGTCAAATAATAGAAAATGTTAAATTTTAACATTGTAAGTTATTTATAAAATAAAAAAAGTAATTTATCAAATTAACGAAGTTACTACAAATACTTATCAAACAAACAAAATCATTTTAAGAAAAGCTTGAGGATAAAATGTTACTTACTAAATAACAAAATATACAAAATCCCCTACCTTAAGATAACGGTGTAATGATGATGGGATAGCTATACACAAAAGTTCATATGTACATACAGTCCTTATTGAGAAGAATTAGAACAACGTTCACTCCGCTAAACATCTGGAGGGATATGCTTATC
Source organism: Stegodyphus mimosarum (assembly GCA_000611955.2). Lineage (NCBI taxonomy): Eukaryota > Metazoa > Arthropoda > Arachnida > Araneae > Eresidae > Stegodyphus > Stegodyphus mimosarum. Next base: position 73,995 of record KK122477.1, on the reverse strand, counting down.
CTATTCCCATTTTGAGGATATCCGAGAGGGTTCAAGCCAAACAACACTACTAGCTCAAATTGCGCGGTGGAGATAATTGAACCTCAGCCTCTGCATCTGCTACGCAGTCCTCGACGACTAACACTCGTCGGAACGGGTTCATTAGGGGTCCCCCATTTTCTATGCTGCTGCTGCACTTGGCTTGTCCGTCCCTGTTGTAATCTTCACACTGCTTAACAGTAGGTTTAAAAAATTGTTGAACCATACTTTTTGGATATCTCTTTCCTCCGACGTTGCTCTGCTGACTCTTTTCTTTCCTCTCTTTAAAATGGGGGTATTTGGGGATTTTACCCCAATCTTTGGCTTTTTACGTCTATCGCTACGTAACCTTTTGCTATCCGTCTACTCAGTCCTTTGTAGTAGCTCAAAACAATGTAATCCTTGTTTAATGACGCTCATAGAAATGGGGGTTCTGACAGAGATTCCACTCCATCATTTGGCTTTCTCGTCTGTCGCCACTGCTTTGTTTACCTTCTCCTTTCTTGTCTTCGAAATGAGTGGGGGTAATTTGGGACTTCAACCCTAAACGTTTCACTTTCTCCGTCCACTACAAGGTGACAGCTGTTGTTTGTTACTTCTTCTACGTTGAAAGTGGTGTTGAACGTTGGTCCGTCGTAACGTCCAGCAATATTAATTAGCCTCAGATCATAGTCATTTTCCCACGGTAAAGGGAATTTTTCTTTACCTTAAAAAGCAATTCACTCTTTATTCTGGACGATTCTGTATTCATTAGATGGGAACCCCAAATTTTTTCTTTGCTGCCATAAAAGTTTACGTTCTATTTGTAATTTGTGTACTGAAATTCACAGCGAGGAATATAGTTATCATTTGCTCTACAAATTTATATAAATATTTAGAAATCATTTGCTTTACAAATTTATATAAATTGTTAGAAACCAGTTCTTTCATTAAAAAATTTAAATTAACCTTCTAATTAATCTTCACTAAAATAGCATAACAGTTTCACACTGATCTATAATAACTTAATGAAAATTTATGTTTAAGTTTTTTTTCAAAAACCAATTTAATTTTTTAAGTTTGTATACTATAGTAAATTGAGTTTTGAATGAACATACTAACAAAGCATGTTGATATTTTCACCAAAATGGTTATAAGTGCTTTATTTTATATTTCTGTCGCACAAAGCCAAAGACTGACATTTTCTGAATATTTTCAATTTGTTAAAATATGATATTAGTATTTTCATAGTATACATGCTTCATTTTTCTTTCTTTTACTGAAAGCCGATGACTGACATTCTGAACATCGACAATTTCGGAACATGTAATAGTTTTTTCTAACTTATGGTACAATATTTCATGATAAAGATACAATATTTCATAATAATATTTTTAACTCTGTTCCGTACACCAAATATGTATAATCGTCCATGTGTTTCTAAAAGCTATAAATAATTATGATGCATGATACTTCCTTAATAAAATTTTAGAAGTTTAGTCTAAACAATATACTCGCAATTCAAATCTCATACTGAAGGATTTATCTATCCATCAATATATATAAATTATACTTTATTTCTAAAAGAAAAATGATTTTTATGTAACTGGAGAAGAACTCCTCCTTTCTTTCTAAAACATTTCCTTTCAAAACTCTTTCTTTCTAAAATTTCGACTACCCCTATTTATCTCAATTTGATTTAGTCTAACCTAAGGTGGAAATTTTGCCATTGAATGAGCTGAAGTTTGACGTATACTCGTAAGAATGATAAATATATTTTCAAATCCGTTTTATAGCAAGGAAGCATTCACTATGACAAAGCTTTTAATTATTTTCAATTTTGAATTAAGAGATACTTAATATTTCTTAAAATAAGTGTACAAAACTATTAAAACCTATTTAACCTCATTGACAATATTTTGAACTTAGAAGCACAAAATAACATTTCAGGTATCTGAAAGCTAATAATTTTATAATTATGGCACATAATTAGAAAATTATCGGTTTTATTATTGGAAAATTGCTTCAGAAATTTTCCTAATTAAAATAAATGAGATCAATGTAATAAATTTTCATGTGGTATTTTAAACTTCGTGCGGCAGAAACAAATAAGCCTTGTGCCTTACTGTTATGCAACAGTAAAACTAAATTTTATTTAAAGTAAATTAAATCTACTGTTTATGGGAGAAAAGTTTCGGATACTTCAGAAAACGCCTACGTGAAAGAATATACTAAAGAAGGTGTAAAACGCATTGCTATTTTTGTATTACGACAGTCATTTATTCCTGCGGAGATTATTTATATCATCTTTTATTGTGTCATACATTGGCCATTATACTCTCAAAGCTGGAAGAACGAAGGCTTGTGAAGAAAAGACATGGTATGCATGGGAATGAAATTTTACGGAGTTATGATAAGGGGGTTATCTAAGGATACTTGCATTCCTTTTGCATTTAAATTGTTTTTTAAAATTTACTATGATAGAGGGTAGTTCCTAAATGTATTCAATATTTAAGCACAAAACGATTTATTTTAATATAGGCATTTAAATAAAATTCCACATAATTAGAAACTGGGTACATTTTAGTCTTTATTGAACTGAATGTCTGTATAATTTGATGCGAGACGTCGCATTTCAAGAATCTGGAATCTCAAGTTTCCTAAATTCTCTAATAAAATGCAATGTTATTTTATACGCTAATGTAATTTCAATTAATTGAATTTTCATAACGATAATAGCTTCCAGTAACACAGACATCTATTATTTCGAGAAGTGCAATCATTCTTCACAGACATTAAAAATATCTGCACTCGTGAGAATCCCTGTAACATTTGACATATGTTTCATAACTTCACTGGTCTTAACGCAGAGTTAAGCGATCAATTGTCTACACAGCTTAGAAAACGAAAGATTATGCACTTTAGTTTAGAAGTGATCACTCTGAGTAATTGAAATAGCAGAATAGATTATTATGTTTTGTTTTATTTCACTTTATGACTAAGCTGCAACTTACAGTTGCATATTTGTGATCAGAAAGTTTTGAACAGTTAAGTTAATGAAAATCATGGAGCAAAATATTCCTAATTTATTTGACTAAGTTCAATATTTATTATTATTTATAATAGTTGTAGATGCATTAGGTTATTTCGAATCAGTACTAGATGAGAAATAAGCAAGGCTCTCGCCGGAACTCGAACCACGGACCTATCGACCACTCATCGAGCGTGTCGACCACTACACCTGGAGGACATGCTACGAAGGTGGGAGAAATACCTTATATAGTCTGTACATAAAAGTCGAAGTTAACTTTAAAAACGTTTCCTTAATTATTTACACTTTTTATACGTTACTTAAATGCATATATTTAAGCATATTTTACAAAAGTAATATACTTAAATATACTACATATGTTATTTTCAGGATGTGGTATATGTATTTTATCCATAGAGTTTCAATACTAATACACTACTATTACTAGTCCACTTATTTAATTTTATCATCCTGCTTTGACTATAAAATAATATTTGAGTGTAAAATATTAGCTGTACTTTGTTAAAATTAAAGTATCTCTTTTCTTAAAGCACAAGGAATTTTATATTAAAATATTTAGTGTAAACCTGAGAGCATCTGTACGTTTATTTGAAATGCTTATCTTGGGTAAACAACACATTTTCTAGTGTTATTTAACATAGATGAAGATTTTATTTTAGTTTTTCGAAAAACTTAAGTGATGTTCCATTTAATACAGAGCTTTACGAAAATCATTAAGAGTGCAAAGGGCAAACAACCGTTTAGTTTATGTATGCTTACCAAATAATACAGAAATAATGTTTCTCCCTTCAGCAAACTTCTTTGTTCAGAGACTCCATTGCCTATTCTATCTCTCTAAGTGATTTTATTTCCATTTATCAACTTTATTAGAATCTCTATCCTATGTAGGATTCTCCAGATATTCCTTACTACACTGTAAATGCGTATGACGCAAAGCACTCATGCACATATTTTACCCTATGACATCTCGAGCCGAATTTTACGCATATCACCACTGAACGTAATCTAAAGGAATTGCTCTGGAGTGATATGGTCTTCCGAATTTGTTTATTAGGAGAGTCCACGAATCCTGTAAATATTGCCTGTAGAGAAATTGTTCCAAGAAAGATGTAACGTACATTAAAAGGTGGTAGAATACGGCGAAATTATGATCTGGTTTCTTTGTGATAGGATCCAATGCAATATTAAAAAGACATAAGAAACTATCTAAATGTTGTCTTTCCGAAACGATGGATTGGGCAAGGTGGTCTCATTTCTAGAGGACCACTAACATCTAAATTCTTTTGTTCGTACATTTCAAAAGCCTCGTTTATCAGATTTCCATTAACTATGATTATTCATCGCCAGCATTAAGGTAAGTGATGAAGTGATGCACTCGAAATGTCTGATGTGCTTGACAAGGTCCACCGATCTCTCTATGGCAGTTGTATGTCTGCGGTTGCTCTACTGAACTGTTACTGTAATTATTTTTCTTGTATTTGTTTCTACCTTTCTTGGCTTATAACCAACTGGTCTATAGCATTCTTGCGTTAATTTTCGAGTACGCATTTATGAAGAAATATTAATATTTCGGTGTTTTAAACTTTTATCGAAGTGTGTCGTATCTTTTTTTAAACACACGAATTTTTGCAGAAACTTGTCCCATTCATTATTTAACACCCTATATATTAATAATAAATATCACGTGACTGAAATAACAGATCAGTATATAGGTTTAAATAGCATTAGATAAAAAGTAAATACACTTTTAAAGAAAACAATAGAGAGAAGAAATCAATGCCTGTAGGAACACCATTCTTTGTCTTTTTTCTGTAACAACTAATAATCTATAGCTGATTCAAATAATTTTAAGCTAAATAACTTCTGTATCACAGGTTCTAAATTTATATTTAAAGGAAGTTCTAAATTTCAGATTTATTTGAAATTCTTCAGCAATAACAAACCGACTGTAACTTTTTTTTTATTTCCCGAACAGTTTTATGGAATATAAATTCGAAATTTTAGCACGATACTTAATTTAAATAAAGACGAAAAATAAAGATATGCACAATTCTAATTTTAATGCCAAGTGAATTAAATCTATATTCCGATTTATGAAGAAGTGTAATTTACTTAATATCGACATTTATCATTTACACAGTTAAATGTTTATACTTTTGGAGCCTCATTTTAGGTAGGTTTCAAATTCTCTGAGTTTTGTTACGATATACGAGATAATGCATTTCAGCTACCCATTACATATATTGTAGATAAACACATATTTATATTGCGGAATTACATTCAATAAGACAGCTTTATTGTATTCTATTTCATTTGAGAAATTTAATATGAGAAATTTTATATTTTATTTAGCAAAATAAACAATACATATTAGAAATTTAATCGAGAAATATTCTGTCATAAACATTTCTTCTTCAATTCCTTTGAATGAAACATCTGCCGTATATAACTAGTATTTCTGATGGAAAGTTGGAGATTGCAAAATTTAATAAGTTTTAATTTATTTTTTTTAATTGAAAGAGTTCCTGTTCAGTGGAGTTTATCACATCTAATGCTATATTTAATATAGTATTTGTTACTAATTTCGTGGTCGTAATCGCTGTAAAAGAAACAGAGAGGCATATTTTCGTATCATATCAGCACATAAACAAAACTTTGAAATTTGTTAAAAGAATTTTAGTGTTTAAACTACGGGGTATGGCATTTATTGTTCTAAATAAACTCATGTTATCTACCATGAAGCTCAACTGACATTATTTTCTATGACATATTGACACTGAGATATGCTTTGCACTCACAAACAGTGACCATTCGGAATTTAAACCAAATAAATAATTGCAATAATTAAAATATGCATCTTTTTTCTATTTTTCTAAACTTCTCCCCTTCTGACAAAACATCAACAATCAAGTTTTGTGGAAATGTAAGTTTTATTTTAGTCGTCAGTAATACTTTCCGTCTTAAGAGTGTAAAAGAAAAAGAAAACACTTATATTAGATTTTATAATTTGCAGTTTAATTTTAAAACTCTATGACAACATTTTAGTCTCTAAAACTGTAACGAGGTTTTGAATTTTATAATGAGACAAATATTTTTTTTTCAACTTTTTATCATTGAGTTCTAATGACTCATTCGCACTCCCGGCATGGCTAACGCATGCATGCGTATCATCTGCAATCGAAAGTGATAGTAGTGCCAAAATGTTCAGTGTTAGCTTATGAGGTTTACTGCGTATTAATAATACCTCGTTTACACGACTAACTTGTGATACTATCTGTTACGAATTTGAGGTTTTCTTACCGCTAGCATTTATTTCTTTGAACTTTTATGGCAACGCCGCGTTCGCGGCAGTTGAGATCGTCTAGGCAACCACGAAGAGAGCTTGTGTCTTCTGTTTTCGATACGAAACTATGTAACTGTAACTCTTCTGTAATTGTAATTAATTCTGTATATTAAAGCTTGTGTTGCGAAACTGCAGCTGTCTACTAATTTCGACGGATATCACGAAACATGGTCAACATCGACCTGATGGAGTTCGAACGGTTTTAAAACAAAAATCTGAAAGGCGAAACGAATTAAGAAAAAATGGCTCCTGTCGAGCTCTGGCATTTAGCAGTCTTTAATCGAAAACGGGGATATATCAAATCTCAAATAACGAGAATAAAGCAATTCTTAGAAGATGAAGTGCCAGTCGATAATACGGGTATTATTGAAAAGCTTCAAGCAGTAGACAAACTATGTTCTAAGTTAGAGGATTCACGCAACGAATGCTGACTTGCTAAACTTTGAAGCAAGCCTTGATGAATTTGCAACCTGACCTCGAAACATGCGAGGTAAGCTTTCAAAAACTTCTCAATCCAAATTCTGTTGCAAATGTTAAAAGTAGTCCGTCCTCTGGCAACTATAAAGTAAAATTGCCGTCAATTAATCTTCGCGAGTTCTGAGGTTTATATGCTGAATGGCTATCATTCAAATCATAGTTTATAGCATTAATTGATAATAATGATCAGTTGTTAGAACAGCTAAAATTATATTATCTGCAATCAGCACTCAAGGGTAATGCAAAACAACTAATAACGGTAAATGATACATGCAATAGTTTATTCGAGGCATTGAAAAAACGTTTTGAAAACGCACGGTTGCTGATTATGAGTCATAGTAATGAAATATTTAATTGCTCTAAAGTTAAATGTGAATCGGCATCTAATTTAAGACAGATGCTTGATAGAATCGAAAGTATTTTGCGATCTTTAAAACAGTTGGAATTACACACAAACTCTCTTTGCGAAGCAATCTTAATATATGTAATTCTTGAACGAATAGATATTGACACTCGTAAGTTATACGAAATGGAATTAGGTTCGGAATTACGGAGTTGGGAAAAATTTACAGGATTTATAAACAAAAGATGTCAAGCTTTAGAAAACGTAAACAAAGGTATGGGAGGAAATGAATTGAAACGGAAATTAACTCCGAAATTCAAAACTCTAATTGTAAGAAATGACAAAAATAATTGTATGTTAGGATGCATCGAATCGTACCCCATTTTCAGATGTAAAAAGCTTGTTGAATCAAACCCAGACGAGAGATTAAAATACGTTAGAAAGTTTAATCTGTGTTACAACTGTCTTGGATTTCATGCAATGTCTAAATGTAAGAAAATTCATTTAAAGTGTAAAACATGTATTAAAAATCATAGTACAATGTTACACGGAGCAAAGTTCGCGTTCGAAAGGCAAAAACAAAACAAAAATGAGTATAATTTATTATTGACAGTGGGGCCGATGAAGGGTGAAAAGATAGGAAATTTGAATCCAGCTTTTGCGCAATCACTGGTGCCAGATGGCTCAATTAGCGAAACGCAAAATGCTTCTTGCTTTTATTCATTTAATACAAACAAAAATGTTGTTCTCTCCACGGTGAGAGTTAATTTAAGGCAATCCAATGGGAAATGGTTAAACTGAAATGCTTTATGTGATTCAGCGTCAATGCGGAATTTAATAACTGAGGACTCAGCTGTGGCGACATCATTCGCGTTGATGAAGCGCCATCAGCGAAACTTCTCGCATGCATTCTTCTTTTCACCAGAGTGGCAACAGTAAAGTCTTCGACAAGAAAAGGAACATTGACTGATTTTCTGTCTGTATTATTTGATATCCAAAAAATGTAAATAAATATTAATCTTCTTGGAGTCAGAACGACGTTTAACGTTTCCTATGTTCCAGACTTCCACACTGGTGACCCGGAGAACTACAGACTCCTCCCTCTACTGAGGACAAATGACGAACTACGTCACAGGTTCCGCCCCATATCCAAAAAATGGCGACACACATGCCAACACAACGGGGTTTCTCCACGTTCTCCTCATATCGCATCATAGATGCTTCGAGGGGGAGTATGCGGCGGACCGATCTCGAGAACAACTCCACGATCGCAAATATGAAAGAGTTAGAATTCTTGAACCTAGCGCAACGGACCTCTTTTGGGCTAGCGGTAAAGAATTCGACTCCCAGTAAATTGACCCACGATCGAGTCCCGCTCATGCGACGCAGCACTTCTCACTGGGGATAATAGATGGCTACACGAGCAAGTAAATAACCAGGCTTCACTGAACCACGTAATCGCCACATCAGCTGATTTATTAAGCTTTCAAAGATCGAAGTGTAGGGCAGATTTAATTGGATTGAAAAATACTGTAATTCCGATTACGGAAAAAATTTGTACACGCATAGTAACGACGAAGAATCCTCCAGTAAGGAACTCGAATTTTTTAATTTTGCCAGAAATTGCTGGGCATGTTCCAGCTGAGAAAATAGATATGGGGAATTTAAAATGTCCAGAAAATATAAAGTACGCTAATCCTAAATTATATTTACCTCAAAAAATATCACTTCTTTTGGGACATGACTTGTTTTACCAATTATTAAGGGGAAACCAAATCCAGTTAAGGGTGAATTCTATCCCCTTAATTGAAACAGTTTTCAGGTGGACGGTGACAGGTTCTATTGCCGTCATGTCTCCAAGCAATTCTCAATGTTATTTTATATAAGATCGTGTTCATGAGGGTTTAAGACAGTTTTAGGAGTTAGAATCAACTGGTGTCCTGCAAAGTGTACACTTGGATAAGGAAGCTAGGGCCATAACACTCTTGAAGAATTCTGTGTGCGATAAGGAGGGAAGGTACGAAGTTTGGTTATCATGGAAGCGCGACTTCAAGGAATTAAGTGATAACTTAACAGTTGCCAGGAGATGACTGGATCATTTGAATAGAAAATTTAAGAGATGTTAAGAACTTTAGAACGACTACTGACAGATACTGAATGATTATGAAAATCAGGGTATCATCGAAAGGGTTCCAGATGACAAGGTACAAGGAGACAAGCTCCTTTTTCATATAACATTTTCAATGGTTTGCAGAGAATCTGTCAGCTCTAAGAAACGAATCGTTTTTGATGCCAGTGCACATGAAGAGGTTTAATTTTCCCTAAATGACTGTTTATACGCTTGATTCTTGATCCTCTGATATTCAACATGCTTGTCTTCTTCCGTTTGAATGCTGTGGTCATCTTAGCAGATATCGAAAAGGCGTTTTTGCAGATATCGTTACACGAAAAGGATCGAAATGCAGTCCGATTTCTATTTCCAAGTAAAAACCCAGGTACAAATGAACATTATGATGTCGAGATTTTCAGATTTTGCCGTGTTCTGTTTGGCGTCAACGCCAGTCCTTTCTTGCTGCCTGCCACCATCAAGGAAAACATCGAAACGTTTCGAGAATTGCATCCCGCCACGATGGAAATGCTCGATAAATGTCTGTATGCCGACGATTTTGTTGGAGCTCTGGACAATGTCTCATCTGCCTTTCATATGTCGTGTGAAGCCGAATGGCTTAAGGCTGACGCAGGAATGAATTTATGTAAGTGGAGTTCCAACAGCAAGGCACTGGTACAAACATGGGAAGACAAAGGGCTGAAAACCCACCCATTCATTCAGAGGCTAATCCTACTGACAAACTACAAAGCGTTCTCGGTCTTCCATGGCACGTGCATTAAGACTACATCACTATTGATGTGAAAGACTTGGGCGAATTTAATAAAAGAGAAAGCGTTACAAAAAGAACTGTGTTAAAAATAGTCGGGAAATTGTACGATGAACTCGGTCTTCTAACACCGTTCATAATCAGGCTCAAATGTCTATTCCAAGAACTCAGGCTTAGAAAGTGTTCGTAGGATGCAGAACTTCCAGCAGACTTTCTTCAAACGTATAATCGATGGAGGCTTGAGTTATCTGATATTACGAACTTGCAAGTCCCTAGGATGATCCTCGACTGCAGCCTAGGTGATGTCAACCAACTTCAAATCCATGCCTTTTCTGATGCCAGCCAAAAGGCATACGTAACTGCAGTATACTTAAGAGTTAAATATGTTGACAAAATCTCAGTGAACTTAATCGCTTCGAAGAGTCGTGTTGCCCTATTAAAGAACTCATGGGGGCCAAAACTCTGCCAAAACTTGAACTCATGGGGGCGTTGCTCGCAGGTAGCCTTGCGAAAGATGTAGAACAAATTATAAAACGAAAGGGAACACCTACAGTTCAGACTCCTAGATAACATTCTTCTGGATTAAAGGACCTCATCATAAATGGAAACAGTTTGTGTCCAGTCGTGTGAAAGAGATTCAAGCTCTTAGCAATCCTAAAGCTTGGTGACACATACCGGGTAAACTGAATATAGCTGAATTTGTAACAAGAGGGGGTAATGCAGAACATCTTTTAAAAAATGAGAGCTGGTGGTCAGGTCCTGAATTCTTAAGAAAAAATGAAGTCTCAGTATTTAAGTGTAATAATTCTGTTCCTGAAGAAGATTATATTTCAGAACTGAAAAAGGTTCCTTTGTAGAAGGAGAAGTACCTGTATGTTTTGCTGTAACTAATCAGAATGTTTTGTTTCATAACAATCTGTTTAAAATTACTAATAAATTTTCTAAACTTATTCGCGTACTTTTTTATGTTTTCAGATTTATTTATAACTGTAGAATCAAGAGTTGAGCAATTCAGAATTTATTCTTTTAAAATTTGCTCAAAGTGAGTATTCGGAAGAAATTTCTGCCTTAATGAAAGGTGAGGATGTGAAAGGTAAAAGTAAATTAGCTTCTCTAAACTGTTTTCTTGATAAAAATGGGCTTGTTTGCGTTGGAGGACGAATAATCAATTCTAGTTTTAACGATAACCTTAAACATCCTGTTGTCCTCTCATATAAACATCCCTTAACTTACATGATCGCAGAGTATTTTCATTTGAAATATTTACTTGCACGATCTCAGACTTTGCTGTACCTAATACGTCAGAAGTATTGGCCGTTAAACGGCAAGAAATTGCGCAGTTTGGTGATACACAATTGTGTCACATGCACAAATAACAAACGAGTTTTAGAGCAACAGTTGATGGGCCAACTGAATAAGGAACGCATAGAACCTTCGTCTCCATTTACGGTTACCAGTATAGATTTTTGCGGACCTTTTTACGTGAAATTCAAAGGGCAGAGGAAGGGGTATTGAATAAGATATATGTATGTTTTTGTACTAAATCAATACATCTAGATTTTGTGAGTGATTTAACATCAGCAGGTTTTATTGCTAGTTTTAAAAGATTTTTCCCTGGGCCAGGTAAGTCTTCTAAAATTTTCACTGACAATGGACGAAATTTCGTTGGCGCAGATGCCGAGCTAAAACCGCTTCTAAAAATCGTAAATTCTCCAGATGAACAATTGGTTCAATATTTCACGGAGGAAAAAATTGATTGGCGTTTTAACCCTTCACGATCTCCTAACTTTGCAGGATTATTCGAAGCCGGCGTAAAATCCTTTAATTATCATTTAAAATGCATAGCCGAAATTCTTATCTCACTTTGGAAGAATTCATTACAGTATTAGCGGAAACTGAAGAAATTCTAAACTCAAGACCATTGACGCCATTGTCAGCTGATTTTGATAACTTTGAAACCCTAAAGGGCATTTTCTTATTGGGAGACCCTTCACTTCCATCGCAGAATCGCCACTTACAGATATCAATGAAAATAGGCTTAGCAAGTAGGAAAAGGTTTCCAAATTCCCTCAAAAGATCTGGAAACTTTAGAAAAGTGATTACTTAAATAATCAGCAACAGCGCCATAAATGGCAGTTCAATAAGAACAACGTAAAGGTTGGGACCTTGGTGCTGATAAAGGAAGAAAACCTACCAGGCACCAAGTGGTTAATAGGAAGAGTAGAAGAAATATTCGGTGGAAGTGATGGTAGAGTAAGAGTTGTGAACATATTCTTGCCTCAAGGCAATATACTTAAAAGATCTGTACAACACATTTGCGTGCTACCTGTGTATTAAGTTTTTTACCTGTATTTAAGTTTCTTTTATATTTGATGTTACTGTTGTAAGTGCACTTATTAATGTATAACTTCTATTTAATTTTATATTGTATTGTTTTATAAATGATAGAACTATTGGATTAAGAATCCAGTCGGCGGGGAGTCTTACGAATTTGAAGTTTTTCTCACCGCTAGCATTTGTTTCTTTGAACTATTGTGGCAACGCCGCTCTCGCGGCAGTTGAGATCGTCTAGGCAACCACGAAGACAGCTTGTTTCTTCTGTTCTCCATACGAAACTATGTAACTGTAATTATTCTGTAATTGCAAATAATTCTGTATATTAAAGCTTGTGTTGCGAAACTACAGTAGTGTACTAATTTCTACAGATATCACGAAACACTATTCTTTCATATTGTCTTTGAACTAGCTTGTGATATTATATGATCCAACTCTCTTTGGAATAACTTGTCATATTATTATATGATCCAAGTGTCTTTCGGCTAACTTGTGATATTATATGATTCAAATATCTTCGGACAGTTTTAAGTAAGTCATCTTCAAGACTAGTTTGAAATTCTATTTAGCCCAAATGATTGTATAATTTAAAAGAAAGCAAATTTTTAAAATAAACAGCTTTGTAGAGTACACTTTCTACCTCTTAAAAATAAAAAAATATACACATGCAGTATCTCCAAAGATGTGAATCAATTTGCAGAAGAGAAGAGTAAGTACGGAACTCAGTTGGAATTAAAATGAAAAAGAAACATTTATCCGAACACCAGTTCCTCTAAGGCTGTAGAGACATTACGTTATTTCGAAGCAGGAGATGTGAAAAATGAGCAATGCCCTGGCCGTGATTCGAACCACGGACCTCTTGAATACGCGCGAGATGTGCCGACTACTACACCACGAAGGCATGTGAAGAAAGCGGAAGAAATATCTTATATACTCCCCCTTTTAAAGGGTGCCTGGGATTAGGGGACCCACTCGCCAAATCCTGGTATTGGATAATCGTCATCCACCACCTATTTTAGTTCAGGCACCACTGTAGAGATATTAGAATTTGTGAAGCAGAAGACATGAAAAATGAGCAATGCCCTAGCTGGGACTCGAACCACTGACCTCTCGAATACGCGTCGAGCCTGCTGACCACTACACCACGAAGGCATGCGAAGAAGTCGGGTCAAACACCTTATAAAGTAAAAAAAATGAATACGGAGCAAGTAGTATGTTGTACATTTAATATAGTAGTGTTACAATATTGGTATTTCGATGATACTCCTTTTATTTCTGCTCTGCATCGAACTAGCACTGAAGCAGTATGGTTTCCAAAATATTCAATTCTTTGTTTCAAAATGTTTTATTCTTGTTTCGGAAATGACAATCATGTTTGAAATCTTAAAAACCTCCCAGAATGTTTACGTATAGAGCAAATGAATTATCAAACAACTTGGTAATGGGTATTTCAGTGTGGTTTTCGATCAATGATACTCTATACTCTTTCAATGAGGCGACCTGTTTGAATCAGATGAAAAACACAACAGTATACGATCTGATTATTCATGATACAATTTAAGGAGTAACTGATGGAGGAATTTTGAATGGCCTCATTCTTTAATGGCCAGACATTTGCTCGATGTGCCCTCGTTATGCAGATCTTTCATCACCTAGAACATTGCCACAACGTTAAGCACCGCAGATTATAGCCCAATATGACACCCGCAAGGATAGGAATGCACTTGAGACATCAGTGCTTTCGCAAGGATTCGAGTCCTCAGCTAACGATATAGTAGTTAGCGTGGCTGACCACGAACAACAAACATATCGAAAAGGGCGGCAACTCTGTCATTGTAAGAATTTCATTTTAGAACTGAGAATATGAAACTGTTTAGAATATTCGTAATTTTTCATGAAAGCGTTTTTTGAGTTCATGTAAAACATTATTTGATAGACTTGGTTATTTACATATATTTTTAAATTTTGCAGATAAATGATTCTCTTGTTATCACATGCAATGAATTCATTACTGGAAAAGAAACTAGACAAAAATGAAATTTCTTCTATTGACCATTGAATCACAGATAGAGTATCAGAGCCGAAAACATTGGGTTTTGATGCATCTGAGAATATATTTTTTTTATGTCTGATAAAATTAATTGTCTGAAAGCTATTTGGTAAATGGTAGCGCGAATTTTTTTCCTCTTAGATATGCGATTAACTGCATTTCTTGAGTTCGCTTTAACAGTAAACTGACTAGGGAGTACCAACAAGGAAAACTTTTGTCTGACTAAATATGGCGGGTAAATTCAAAAATTAATAGCTAACCGTACAGCACTACACAGACTATGATGAACGACTTAGCTCAGCAGAATATTAATAGTATAACAAATGTAAAGTTGAGTAATCGTTTCTGTACCTATATACTTGAATGCTAATTATGATGTATCCTAAATATAGCAGTTCAACACCGTATAATATTGAAACAATAAAGTTCAATAAATTCGACGCTAACTAAGTAATAAAGTTTAAATGGAAAATTTTGGCAGTTAGTCAATAGACAGAACATAGCACAGCTCTGTGCAAACATTTTATATTATAGATATTTTATATTTTTTATAGATATAAAGGATATTGTTTTACCTTTTCACTCAATTTTGAGATCCTCAAGAAAAGAATGAATCTATCTTCAGTATCCTGACCGGAATCTTCTCCCTTCCTCATATTTATTAATACTGCCCGTTTCGGACATTTTTCTGACGTATTTAGATCCCAAAATCTTCTTGAAATTATATCAGCTAAGGGCGAAAAAATGGGAATGACTGTTCCAATAAAAAGTGGAACGTGTTTATGAGAGTTGCTAAGAGTGCGGCTTCTTTTTGTAAACTTCCGGCAATTAGCTCTAGCTTGTGTCCAAATTATAAATTCTGCAAAATGTAACATTTATGGAATAGAGTATAACATTTTTTTAATATACCGAAGTTAGAATTTGGTCTGATGAAATTTTTCGTTTGTAGCCCGTATTAAATATTAAAATACCAAAGTACTTTTAAAATAAATCAGTTGCTGTTTTTAGATCGTCTAAAATGAGGAATATCCGATTTGCCAATTAAGCATTCGTATAAATCTTCCAGACACATAAAAATATAAGAAAGATTTAAATCCAACGTTTGCTTTTCTTGCAGAATAAAACTTTCTTCTACTAACGTTGCTTAAGGATTGTGAAACAAAAACTGATGATTTTTGTTTTGATATGATAAACTGAAGTCTTGATAACCGTATACTGGCTTTCAGATCAAACAAGAGACAATAAGTTCAGCAAAAACGAGAAAGTAAAGCTTTAACTAACACCAAATTGCAGAAGAATGTAGAAAATTGATTTATGCATAAAAGAAAACTAGCATTTTGCACAAAGATGAAAAAATATTTAATTATTATAAATTAGGAGATATATTTGGGTCATTAACAAACTGATTACTATGTCGTATTATATCATATTTCGGTAATTAACAAATTGATGTTTAAAGCTAAAATCAAACTACATAACAATGATACGATATATGACTATCGTATCATTGTTATATAGTTTGATTTTAGCTTTAAACATCAATTTTTTTAAAGTAACTGCCGGACTTTCAGCAAATTTTAAAGTAACTGCCCATGCTTTTAATGAGGTGATCAACCTCGGTTATGCTAGTAATGACCATACCTTCATCAGGGAATTTTTCAGATGTCTGGGAGAAGGTAAACGTGCATAAACCGTGTGCCAAAATACATCCCTAAGATTTTTAATAGGATTAAGGTCGGAGAAATATGGCGGTTCCCCATAAGAGAAAGGCAATCAATCTCCAGGTAATCGTTAATAATGTTCGTTCGATGGAAAGGGGTATTATGATGCATAAGATAATCAGGACAAACTGCTGCAACATAGATTTTCAAAATGGATTGTAGGAATTTATATCGAAACCGTGCGGTCAGCGCAGAAGGGACTCATCTGTGAACATGACTTTATGCCAGTTTGTGACAGTCTAACTGAGATGTTTACGACACTATTTTAGTCTGGCCATTCTGGAATGAGCAATTAGTGGTGCCTTTTAATTACCGATTGGTTACTATAGAAATGTATCCACTTTCAAAAGGAGAGGCAACATTTGGTATACTCCGTAAATATCCTTGGAAAACTGTTTGACATTTTTCCATGTTCGAGAATTGTCAACGCAAAGAAAAAAACGAGAAAAAAAATAGCGGCCAACGAAAAGAACGATAGTTCTTCCCAAAGAAATGAGCGACATCTTTGACTGACTATCCGACTGTAATGCGTCCGACAGCACGCCAGCGCTGTCAGTATTTGCCATTTGTTTCCGTTCAGCCGTAAAACACGAATATCATCAAAAATTATGCTACAAATGTTATAAACACTTCCTGACAGTATTTAAATGAATCTCCTCAACCGTTCAAACTTCTGGCATCTTCAAGGGTTACGTAATTAGCATACGGTTCGAACAGTCAATCATGATTAGCTGTAACATAAAATGCTTGTAAATATGCAAACACTTATATAATATGTTATCGCACCTGCATCCACAGGGATTTTCAGACACTTAACTACGTTCTCGAAAACTGCTAATTTACACTGCGTTTTTGCCTTTTGAAAGCCATTATATATTACAGAAAAATAAAAATTCTGGAAATTATATCGGCCATCGGAATATAAGTCCATAGTGGTGGCTATTATATGCTTATTGGAAAAGAATTTCATTTCTCACTATTTCATTTCTCAGATATTAAGAAGCTGTCAAGTCTCTTGCTGCTTAAAACTAATTTATATAATTACATAAAGTTTTTTACTGCTTCTTTCCCACTATAACGTAAACAAATTCAAAACTTTAAGATGCAGCAATTATTCTTTTAAAAACACTACATGGCTCTAAATAACTGACGATTGTGAAGCGATGCTAGTACGTAAGTTAGTTTTTCAAAGATGAAAAAATGGTAACATGAATTTTGACTGAAAAACAAAACTTTTCTTACCGGCTGTTAGCCCATTCCGCCTGTTCATGCAGATCGAACAATCAATAAGAATAAAATAGTCTGGAAATAATGATGCAATTAATTTTTTTGAATTCCATAATCCGCGAGATCTTAGCAGACTTGATTCTAAGATTAAATTATTTCTAGAAGTGCAATGACCTTTTCTATAGTTTTACATAATATGAAAAATAATGAGTGTCCTTTAATATTTACTTTGTACGTAATATGTAAATGACATGTCAAATACTTCTCTTGACATAAATGAGTAAAATTCTTTTATCATTTCTAATTAATTTAATGCTTTCGAACAAACTGATTTTAAAAATTTGATGCATCCTAAAGCAATGACTACCTAAGTAAATAATTAAGTACTTGAAAACATTTATTAATTTTTTAAATTTTTCCATGAGATCAGCATGAGTGGATATTAGTGCTGTTTGTTTATTAAAATTAAATACATTTATTAAATTTTTCAAAAGAAGGAATTGTTTATGAACGTTACGTGCATCAGTAACTGGATGTATAAAACTTCAGAATACGGGAGTTACACCTAGTTTCGAATTTTACTGAACGTGTTAGCTGTATAGGAGTTTCAATGGTTTTCTACAAGTTTTAAGAATTGCTACGATTAACGAAGTTTGTCTTAATACTTTAACTTGCAAATATAGAAATATTGATGCAGATTGTACAGTGTGTATATAGTTTGTTATATCAATTTTACATACTTTTTTCCTTTAAGTCAGTACTTTCATTTTATTCACTCGATATCTTTTACATATTTCAGAAAACTTTACAAATTGTTCAATTTGTTAGTTCTTGAATTATTTAAGCAACTTTCAGTTGTTCGTTTTCTGTCAAAGCTGTTAAGCGTTAAGACAATAAATATTTTTACCTTTTGGCAACAGTTCTAAGGTTCTCAGAAATTTCGCTAATGCAGTATTTTTAAGATAGTTAAATCTTTTCAATAATTATTAATACGACATGGAAGTAATGAAAGGCATAACAACTATGTCGCAGTTAACTGAACTAATTCCGCCTGAATATAAATGCTTTCCATGTAGTTTAAAGAGCAGCCAAATGCAGATTTGCTTAGCAAATATTAGAACTCAAATCAAATGTTTCACTTTTATCATTCATAGTTACCATATACTGAATTCTAAAAATGCAAAGTAAAGGGAAATACTGTTTGAAGAAAAATGTAAAATGTTGACTGTGCAACAGTCTCCGAAAATTCAAAGTGATGTTCTTGAAGTTTATATAAAATTATAAAGGAGAATTTAAGAATTATCTTTCTATATTTCGCTCCTTTCTAACATTTCTAGCTGAAAATAAAAGAATGAAATACTTTCGTAAAGCATTTCCATCAATTCTTGAAGCTTGTATATTCCTCTTTCCTCGTTTTACAACTGATATTTGAAAAACGATCATTCACAAGGTTTCATCTGGAAAGTGGAAACATGTATCCCTTTGGAGTTAAAAAGTAAACAATTACTTTTCATCACATAGGAAATTAAGCTAAGAGTTAAATAGTACGGGGGGAAATAAATTGTATTTTATTCCATAAGCTCAATTTTCTTAAAGTATTTGACTTATAGACGGCGCAGCTTTCAGAAAACTTAATATTATTGTATTAACCTTAGAAAGAATTGTTTTTGTCTTGAAATAAAGAAACTGCGACAACCAAGATCACCATAAAAAAACGAAAAGAGGAGATGTGAAAACATTGTATAGGAATTAAGATACAATAACACGCCGAACAAATATTAATTTAGAAGTCAAATAACAAAAATCAACGTTATATTTTCAAATTTTCACTGCATTTTCTGTACAAATTTGAAAATAAAACGCTGATTTTTGTTGTTTGACTTCTAAATTAATTGTATAGGAATGTTAGTTTTCCGAAGTGTTTAATTTTACTTCTGAAACTCTGATTATAAATTTAGAAAAGCAGTTTGCAGAAACGCAAAGAAGGTTGGCCATGAAAACTGATGTGTTACAGCTCAGAAGACATGTTCTGCGCATTTAGAAGCTTTTAGGAGGCATTACAGCTCTTACAGTAGGAGACTTCTATAAAATAACAACAATAATATATCAGTGATACAGGATAACAATATTATGCTTCTTTGTCCGAAAGATGAGTCGGGATATATCCAATAACACATATTACGAATGTGAAGAATCGTAATGGCATTCAATATGAAGATTGTTCCTTACATTTTCAAGACGAACAAGTGTTTTCTCTATATTAATGAATATTAATATATTCATTATGCATTTGTATGGCAGCCGCTGGTCTGTTGGTTTTATGAAGGAAGAACCAATATTCAACTGTAGTTAGTACCCTGTTTAAGAACAGTGAACTGTCAGACCAGCTTCTTGAATACGAAGGCATGTTAGATAATGCTATATTATAACTAAATATAACGATCTTGAGCGCAGATTTATGCAGAGAGTATCAACATCCTTTCTTGGCCTTTCTGCGAGCTTTGAGTTGTACTCAGGCAATTCTAAATAACAGTTGCAGAAGAAGATTTCGCCTTTTACTAAATATTCTTGCTGTTTGTGTATAGTCAAAAATCATTCATGTATACTGCCCTGATTGTACTTTATAGCTAATTATTATTAATTATAATATATGTTATCCCATAAGCAGGTAGCCCTTGAATTCCCTTAATTGATGAACCTTATCTTTAGCTTTGGGGATTTTCAAGTGATTAATTTCATGGAATTTTGCCAAAAATTCGTACGATGTTTTCCCCCTTTTATGTGCAATATTTAAGAAGAGGTCACGCTAGGAGCAATTATTGTAAAAACTTTCTGATCTTTCTGAATAGCTTTATCAAGCTCAACTTGTAAGTCTCCGAGATGCGTGTCTTTATGAATTGCACAACTGTGACTTCCCAAAGTTCTGATTTAATTATAACCACTTTTGCATGCAAATGCCGTGTTTTGTAGTTCGTTTTATCTATCCTTACAGTTTGTAAATTAGGGTTCATCATCGTTTGCTCTTTTTTACCCCAAAGGGGCGTTAGACTCAAAGGGCTCAAGGGCAGTCCAAAGGGACGTTCTCAGAAAGACATTTTACGTTGTTTTACTTTCTGCGTTAATTCACTTTTCAAACTGTTGCCACCAAATATTATCTCCATGCATTATATTTAAAGAAGCTAAATAATGAAGAATTTGCCAGAATGTATGAATGTTTCTCGCATTATGAAAAGACAACGGTACCCAGAGGAATCAAATTTTGAATAATGTAGTCCTCCAAACGAACATGGGCACTTGGAAGCCCTAATTTTGCATTTAGAATTTGTTTTATTATCGATTTCAAATTTTGCAAAACTTTAACGAATTTTTGATTAACAAACTCGACGATTTCAAAGCTAGCAAAAGACAACACTGAAAAAAAGCGTTCTTATCTCCAGGCTGTGTATAGGAAATTTTAACGAATATACTGTTTTTTGCTGTTAAATATTCTGTGATATTGCTGTTAAATTGAATTTTATATGGTTTAAGTGTGAGGAACACGATATTTAATAAATAAAGGTAACACACAAAGCGTTAAAAAAGCGTCCTTTTGGGTGTAATATAAAATCTAAAACTTTTAGTATTTTTATTTCAATGAATCCAAGAAAAATAGTTTTGTTTACCCTACGTTTCATCAAAAATACGAAGGCATTTAACATACTTCGTAAACCTATATCTCCCTGAGCACTGAGCAGAAACCTCTATTATGTTATATAGTATGCGAGACGGGTAAGATTGCGCAAGTCGTACCCCGGCTTAAATCATACGCTTTAAATATTAAGCTCAATATTACGCCTCTTCCGGCAAGAAGAGTTACCCTTTAGTGAACCATATTCTTTCACATTGTGTTAGTCTCCTTGTAATAATTGTGAGGAAGATAGCGAAGAGAACATGATTTAGTACCTAAAATGCAAAGAATGGGTACACGACTTATCTGCTGGAGTTGATAAGAAAATGAAAGAAGATATCTTTGTGACCATTGTTGATATTAATCGTATAATTAAATTAATTGGAAAAAAAGAAAGTTTTATTATAATTATCCACTTTTAAACGCAGTATGACTTGAGATATAGGTTGTACGACTTAGAATACTGGTTAAGATGTGTAAAGTTCAGGTTATAATTTTTATAAATTTTATTCAAGAGAGTAGACTATATGGAATTTGATTGTAACAAATAATAGCAATGGCAACGCAGGATATTATTAACAAACATAATTTTTATTTCTTTTCATAGATCCTATGATATATACCTATTTTTAAGGGGTACCATTTAGGCAATCTTACCCTACGCAAATGGCGAACACAGGGTATAGTGAAGAATTCGGGACGCAACAAGATGGGTGATGAACATGTATACGTATATGACCTTGGAAAGAATTTCATATAGGCTTTTCTGAGTAGTAATGTTGAGCAAAATCATTTTGTAACGTCAGGTCCATCATTACATTCATGGGCAGTCATGAGTCTGTGGGCATGTGTGATATATCTGTTGATACCAGTGTTGGAGTTATATCTCTAATTTAAAATTTTCAATGTTCAATACACATGAAAGTCAAGAATATGAATAAACAACTTTAAATCATATCACTATAATAAATAATGCATGGGTGTAAAATTCTGTGACAGACAAGATAAAACAACATTTAGACTGTAAAACCTAAATGTTCAAATATAACAGTAAATAGTACCAGATAATACTCCAACAGTAAAGTATTAACAAAGCGTTGTGTTTAAATTTGGTTTATAACCCGTTCAAGTTTTAATTAAATTTATTGGGTCCAGTGTTCTAAGTGAAAACATACAAGTTAAGTTAAATTAAATATTTCATTTATTAAAGGTAAACAGAACTAGTAACAATATACATTAGGTGGTGATAGTACAAAGTGTTTAAGTGAGAAAACAGTACAAACTCACCGGGGGTACCCCGTATGAAAATCACAATGACTCGTCCATTGTCTTGAAGTAGACTTTAACGTGTAGTCTCTACAGAGGGCAGTTGAATACAACAAAATTGTCAGCCATAAATATTCTAGAAGGAGAAAAAAAACAAGTTAGTAGTGGAAATTTTTCTTGAGCCATCCGCCCCTTTTCTATCTGGGCTCCCTCCTTCCTGTGTTGTCGACCATCGGTGGTTTTCTCTCCGCAAATTCTTCAGCCATCTTTCCACTGTTAACGACGACAGCGTACTCGGGACGGAGCGACTGCTTTCTGGTCTGTCGACAACCTTCATAAATTTTTCCTTCTCCCGTCTGGCGCAAACATCAGAGTCTCCTCTCCCTCGTAGATCGCTGCACGCCCTTTTTCTTCTTCTCGCCAATCGCTCGTTTAGTAAATCCGAGACGGTCCAAAACCAGCCAAGTGCATGGCAACCCTAGGAGCGGAATCCAAACTGAAAAGGTGAAGCAAGGGGGTTGGTTAGACAGAAGTTGGCGAATAATCGCCGACCCTCCAGGGTCATCAACCTGTCAAGCAGGAGCTAGCCTCGTTCAGGGTCCCATTTTAGCATGGAGAACGCCTATAAAAATGCGAATCACCCCGACCCCTAAACCTTGGCGTGGCGTAGCTGCAAACAAAAGAAGCTGATTCAGCAGAGTGCAGAACTCACACTTGACGAAAGATGTTTCTCAGACCACTGTCTGGCAGAGCAAGCAAACGTCAAAACAAAGTCGTAAATCTTGATTCCCAAATGCAACGTAAAGTTTTTAGAGAAGAATAAAGGATTTGTTTTTTAATACTAAATTAATAAAAGATCGAAGAAAATTTCTTCAATTGAAATATAAAAATTACATAGAAAAATTTTTATGTTTTCTGCAACACCAAACACGACCACCAGAGTCAGAAAATATGGATTCCAGCTTAGCAGAAAGAGGGCTACGTTAACAAAACCTAATTAAACTTTAACACCAACTTGTGTAAGACAAATAACTGTAAAAGTGTTTTTAAAAAAAAATTGACCTTAAGGGTCAACTTAACAAGAAATTAAACATTAAGCAAACAAGTTAAGAATAAGTATTAACTAAACAAAAAAATTAAATAGTTAACCAAACTACCTTAAGGAAAAAGAAAAAAATAAAATTACTCAAGCAACTTTAATTCAGAGTTAACCAAAACTGTCAAAAAATTAAATGACAACAATTACTTTTCAACAAGGCAAATAAATTTAAGATCAACTACAAAATAAAAACAAATTAATAATTTTTAATTCTGATAACAGAATTAAGATAAATCATTACAATTAAGATATTTTAATTCAACAACTGAAGTAACTAAGTATGTATTACATAACACCAGTAAACGCAGTTCGCTAGGAGGAAGAAGCACCCAGACCTCTCTAGTCCTCTAGAAGTCTTGAGAAAGTTAAGTTGTTGTTTCAGAAAGCGTTACGAGCTTTGTCAACAAGGCTATCGAAAAGCACGGAATGTTTCTTTTACTGAATGCACGGAAAACGTTAAGTAGTTTTTTTATTTCCCACACCTGTGGAGAATCATCACTTGAACTGAATAATGTCGGCTGTAAAAATATCAATCACTATCCAAACTTTGCTCTTTGGTAGTTTTTCAAGAAGGTATATGTTAGCTTTGTTATCCGACTTAACAGTACTTGTTCGCTTTAGTGGGAATTTATGTTATTAAATTTTGTCAGAAACCGCAAATCCAGACATGAAAAGAAAAGGATTATAAATGTTTAACTTTTTTCTGTTCATAAGCCTCCATGTTTATGTATGCATGTATATATCTGTGTACGAGTTTATATATATTTATTTGTTTAAGTTTTTATGAGCAATCTATATGCATGCGTTCATAATATCAAAAGTGTTTGTGATTCTAATAACCTTCACTTTAAATATTTAATTTACCTCTTATATATTATAACGTTCTCCTGTCCTGCTGCTGTGTAGAACCTTGAGAGATAGTAATTGTACTGAGGATGGGTTAAAGCTGCCCTTTAGTAAACTCTTCAACTTATTTACAGTGCGTCAACTTGACGCTAACATACAATGCCTGAACGTGGGCGGTAACTGAAACAGTAGAATCAAACTTAAAATAAGAGATATTCACAAATAATAGAATTACCCTACAGGGCTCATATAATCCTGTAGCCTACAGTGCGCAAATGAGTTTAGTTGCAGCAAGATAATAACGCTTAAACCACGTCAAAACCAACAGTACTGCTAAACAGAAGTTTGCGTATAAGCACACCCGGCAATTTCCCAGACTCTCTCTTTCTTCACTGGAAAGTCAATTTTTAACTTACTCTTCCACTAGTAGAATTTTCATTTCTTGCGCGCGTTACTAAATTTAAATATTCCGGCGCTGACAATTAGGAGAATGAAGGCTTATAGGAAGTAACTTAAAATTAAAATTAACTGGTTATTTAAAATAAATATAAATCCCTACATTTGTCCATGCCATAATTTAATAGACTCGGATAAAGGTCCTTAAAGACCTGTTACAAACTGGTAAATTCTCCAACTGACAAGATCGAAGCCCCTTTTACATTCAAAAAACTAAAATTTAAATGATTACGGACGAAAATTTTATCTTCATAGCTCTGTTGGACTTCTTTTGTCATCTTTCAGTTGGTAAAGGGGTTCCGTCAACTCCTTCCAGCCATCTGGAAGGAACCCTTATTAATTCATGATTCTAAATAACATGCAAATTTCACAATACAATCTTTTATTAAGGTCTACCCTTTATTTAGCGTAGCTTTTGCAGCTTTTCCGAACATTACTGCTTTTTATGCCACAATCATTCAATTCATAATCATGCTTAAATTTTAAATTTAATCCCCTTTTGGCCCTTCACAATGTGTTCTGTGAGAACGCAAGTGTTCTATGTTATAGTGGACAAAATCTCTACCTAAACGCACATCGCCTGTTACCACATAACAACCTTCTTAGACACACCCTAAATTCATTTCTGAGTTCTCCATGAGCTAATAAACATGAAAATAAACTAGAGTGTCAGCGGAGAGCTCTACAAAACACATGCATACGAAAGTACACTGGTGTGCAAAAATTAAGGACGAGACGGTTTTTTCAATATAACTTTGTACAAAAGCTTTCCAAATCAACACATTTAATACCGTAAGATCCCCAATACGTAAGGACATGAGTAATGTAAGCAACACTTACTAAAAGAGAAATCAGAGGGATAAAAAGAAGCTTTATTGAAAAAGTAGCATGGAGCGCAATGCGACTGAAGGCCGAAACATCCCTGTGATGGGTGTCCAGCAAGAAACATCCGGTCTTTAATAGGTGATATGATCTCCCCTGACTGCTAGGCAGGTTTCACATCATTTGTGCATGCTGGATATGTGGTTGTTAATGAGCTGTTGAGACACTGCTGCTCGAGGAGCGTTGTCGTCCATGAAGAGGAACTGAGGACCTATAGCTCTTGTGAAAAGACTCATGTAAGGAAGAAGAACCTCGTTACAATAGCAGTCCCAGGTGACGAATCTCCTTGGGAGATATGAAGGTCGGTCCGGCTACCAAGCATTATGTCTGATCGAACGAGAACTCCGTGACCCCCAAAACAGTCCCCTTTGATGATATTGAAGGGATTATTGCGTGTTGCCCGTTCTGTCCAGATGTGTATGTGTCTAGAATCGCAAGTCAGACTAAATCCGCTCTCATCTGTAAAGAGTACTCGTCCCCATTCATTGTCTCTTCAATTCCGGTGTTCCCGGCACCACAGAGAACGCCATCTCCGATGGGCAGGCGTTAGAGGTACACACCGTACAGGGCGTCGTGCAAACAGACCACTACCGTGCAGTCTTCTGGCCACGGTAAAACGCGATATCGGTCGTCCAGTCGCCTGTGTCGTGTGTCTAGCGATTTCTCCCGCTGTCTGCCGCCTGTTTCTTCTGGCCTGTAAGGCAATATACCGGTCATCTGCGGGTGCGGTTCCTCGTGGACGACCACTACTCGTGGACGAACCACGACCACCTCGTGGACGAACAGCTATCCAGGGAAACGGATAGCTGTTCCTGTAGTTTGAAATTGTCTCCAAAGTCGTGAAACGATGCTGTTAGCAATTCCGAACTCTGCAGCCACACTTGTCACACTGCGGCCTTCCTCCAAATTCCCAATGATTCGACCTCGGGTAAAAGCATCCAGATATCGTATAACAGATTGATTATTCGCCATTTCTCGCTGAGGCTGCAACTCGGTGTGATTTTAACTGCTATACGGCGTGCAATCTCTTTGCCAGAAATACTGATCTTACACCGACATTATGCTTTATACTACTCAGACACTCCCCCATTACGTCTACCTGTATATCTGCGCATGTGCTACCGTACATCACCTTACTTAGTCTCCTGATTGGTCTTTCTGTCCGCTTTGCCTCTTCTTTCAGCTGATATGCTAATTTTTCGACATCGTCCTTAATTTTTGCACACCAGTGTATTTTCAACATTCATCTTAAACGCATGCAAGCTTTCGCTCCAAAGTCGCATGATTTGATTTAAATAAAATTACTTTTGCGGGAATTCAATTGACTACATTAAACTTTGAATATATTCACTTATGTTGAAGTTTTAGAACTAAATACATATTATATCTGCTCTTTAGAGCTTTGAAATTTCATTAAAATGGTAATTTAACACACAAATATTTCAACCTTTCATACACAAATACTTTTAAGACAATAGAGAATAACATGAAAATTTTACTTGAATGAATCCTTTTCTTCGCCAAAAGGGCGAACCTAAAATAAATTTTCATGCAAGTACTAATACGAAGCTGCTTGTAACAAGCCAGTTCTTTTGCCGTGTTAACATAAATATTCTTTCGACAAAGAAAACCGAACTACTAGTTCTTTACATAACATAACAATTCTACAATACACTATACTTTGTGCTTTCGCCAAATAAAGCTGAATTAACTTTAGTCCTCAATCGAGGCAATAGCTTTTCTCCTGTAACTTCGTATTAAACATTTTCATGCAATTTTACATAACAGAAAAGATTTATAGAAAAATTCAGTTATCTTAATTTTTTTTGAAGCTTGGCATTCGGACATGCGCTTCTCGCAGAAATCTGTCCATGACATCTGGTTCATCCACGAGTTTCCGTCTCTGCTTCCTGTCCCCTGGTGGGAATTGATACTTTTTTCCCCTCTGATGAGTAGTCTCTTCGGATACCCTGGCGGTAGAATCTTGTCTTTTCATTTTATTGTCCGGCAGACTGGTTCTTCGTAGATCGGTAGTCGACGACGCTTGTCTGTAAATTCTTGGTTGTTTCGATTTTTGACTTATGCCTTCAACTTCGGCAGGCCTCTTCTTCATTTTCTCGATGGGTGGTCTTGTTTGTGGTTTTCTTTCAGTCCGCCACCTCCTTGAAGTATCTTGGCGCTGTGTGCTGCGAAATCTTGTCATGACACTGCGATGCTTGTTTCTAGCCGGGACATTTTTTTCACCCTTAAATTTCTTCTTCATTGGAACTTCCTTCCACACGTTGAAGGATTCTTTTCTCCGGAATTCCCGGTTGGATTGCGAACTTGTAATTTCTTTGGTTGTTTGATTTTTCGCTGGTGATGGACTTTGTGGTGCAGTCAGAATTATGCCTGGGGAAGCCGCCTCTTCTAAATCGGAAGCCTGGAAGAAATCATGTAAGACATCGAGATCTTTAATTTCGTAATATTTCTTCAATTGATACTGACTAGCCTTTATTCTTTCTCCCGAATCTGTTTTTAAGTAGATCACAGCTACCACGATCTGCTGTACTACATAAGGTCCTTCAAATTTATGGGCAAATTTTGATACGACGTTTTCAGGTAAACTAGAGAAAGGGAATTTTATTTTCAACACCTTATCTCCCACTTTAAAACCTGATTCGCGGCGTTTCCTATCATAATAAATTTTCTGCCGGTTTCTTGCTACGTCGGAAGTTTTCAAAGCTTCATCAATCAGCTTTTGAATATTTGCCTGTTTAAATTCTGGTTCTCGTTCTTGAACAAAAAAAGTTTGCCTAAAGGAGTCAACATCTTCCTACCCAGAAATAAAGCAGTAGGCGTTTTACTCATTGTATCATGCTTGACAGTGCTTAACGCATAGGCTAGTTCATCAACGCAGCCATCCCAGCGTTTATGATAATTTTTAACATAACTTCTAGTTATTTTAACAATGTTTTTATTAACTCTTTCCGCGATGTCTGCTTGTGGTCTGTACGAGACCTCTTTCATATGCCGTATGACAAGCCCTTAACACAAGTTCTCAAAGATTTGACTAACAAATTTCCTACCATTATCGCTTATTACTTTTAACGCTGCACCGTATTTTAAAATATACTTATATAAGAACGCATCTGCAACTATTTTAGCTGACGCTCGCTTTAAGGGGATTATTTCTACCTACTTAGAAAAATGTTCTGCAATTAACAAAAGATATCGGTTTTTATTTAACTCGCATTGGGGAAAAGGGCCAAGGAGGTCTATTTCAGGGATCTCGTTAAGAAAAGTCGCGCAAATACTATTTAGATACCCGGCCGGGCTATAATTAATAGCGGACATAACTTACAGAACCTGACATACGCTGTTACTATCTTCTGTAGTTGCGGAAAATACACCGCTTCACGTACTATGCGAAACCGTTTTCCTTATACCTAAATGGCCCGCTGTGGGTTATCATGAAATTCCTGCAAAATACTCAACCGTAGTGTGGCGGGTATTGCTGGTTTCAGTTCGTGATTTTCGTTTGTTGATTTAGTATGGAACAACAGATAATTTTTGATCTCATAATTTCGGGCCTTATTTCTAATTGCAACAAGATTTACATTTTCAAAATTATCTGGATCGTTTAAATAAGCATAGATGTCACCAAAATCTGGATCCTTCGGCAATTCAGCAATAATTGTTTCACGAGAGTCTAAATCTTTAGAAGTTAACATAGCACATTTTATTTCATTCCCATTTTCATCCAGTTTAATTCTTGACAAGGCGTCGGCCACTGCATTTTCCTTACCGGGAGTGTGCTTAACTATTAAGTTGTATTCTTGTAATTTTAAGGCCCATTTAATTAATCTAGGAGTTAAATTCTTTCCAAAATATAATCTGCCTACGGCCGCATGATCAGAGTAGATTGTAACTGGGGCTTTACTGAAGTATACCCTAAACTTCTGAACTGCCATTAACACTGCTAACGTTTCCCTTTCTGTTAATGTGTAGTTCCTTTAAATCTGACATAGAGTTTTGCTAAAGAAAGCCAAGGGTTACCCTTTTGAGTTAAAACTGCACCCACGGCGTAATCTGAAGCATCCGCCGCGATCTCCAAATTCTCGTCCCCTTCCGGGAATTTTAAAACTATGCATTAATTAGAGCCGTTTTCAATTTATCGAAAGCGGTGTTTGCCTCCGCTGTCCTTGCAAACTTGGATTTCCTTCGTTTTAACACTAACAAAGATTCAAAAATATCGGCAGAATTTTGGATAAACGAACGATAATATGAGCACACGCCAATAAAGGATGAAAGTTTTTTCACAGTATTTGGTGGAGGATAATTTTTAATTGCTTTAATTTTAGAATTTTCCGTTTCGATGCCTTTAGCTAAAATTTTGTATCCTAAATATCGCAGTTCCTTAGTTGCGAATTTACATTTTGCGGCATTAATAGTTTTGCCTGCTTCTTTTAATAACGAAAAAACTTCATTGAGGTTTTCCACGTGTTGTTCAATAGTGTCACTAGTTCTGATAATGCCATCGAGATAAATGAGAGTGGATTTTCCTAGGACTAGACGTAAAATTATGTCCATAGCGCGTTGAAAAGTTGATGGGGCCCCTCAAAGTCCAAACGGCATGCGTAAAAGTGCATAAGTAACCGATTTTGTAATAAACGCGGTTTTATTTACATCTTATGGTTTCATGGCTATTTGAAAGTAGCCTGAAGTAAGATCAAAAGTAGTTACATATTTTGTAGACCTAATTTTCAGTATTATTTCTTTTATTACCAGTAAAGGGAAAACAGCGAATTTAGTCATGCTATTAAGGTTTCTGTAATCGATTGCAAAACGATAAGCTTTTGGATCCGAAGAAGGCAAGTTATTTCTCTTTCTGCATAGCACAACTGGGCTAGCATATTCACTATTGAAGGGAACAATTATTTTATCACTCAACACTTGTTTTAGGTGGTGTTCTGTTATTGCTTCTTTTTAAAAATTTTCCGATCCCTTTCCACCAAGATTCCGCCTGTCCTCGGAGAGCACTGGAGGCGATGGCTACTTTTTGCCTTTCGGGTACCGGATACAACAAGTGTATCTCAAGCTATTCAAGGAAGGAAGTGAAGAAGTATACTTCTGCTGGCTTGATAGCTGCTCGCATCGTCTGTATTAAAAAGCCAAATCCATCCAGTGGGCTTGTCACCATCGGGTCTACAACTTCTGTATCTTGCAAGGATGATTGTCTCTCCTGATTACTGGCCATTGGATTCGAGTTAGAAGTTCGGGCGCCAGATGTAATCTTCTACTGCCCTGCTGTTGTATAGAACCTAGAGAGATAGTGATTGTTCTGAGGAAGGGTTAAAACTGCCCTTTATTAAACTCTTTAGCTTATTTACAGTGCGTCAACTTGACGCTAACATACTACGCCTCAACTTGGGCGGTAACTGAAACAGTAGAATATGAAACTTAAAATAAAAGATATTCACAAATAATAGAATTAGCCTACAGGGCTCATTTAATTCTGTAAACTACTTTGCGCAAATGAGTCTAGTGGCAGCAAGATAATAGCGCTTAAGCCACGTCAAAACCACCAGTACTGCTAAACAGAAGTTTGCGTATAAGTACGCACAGCAATTTCCTAGACTTCTCTGTTTCTTCACTGGAACGTCGATATTTAACTTATTCTTCCACTAGTAGAGTTTGCATTTCTTGCGCGCTCTACTAAATTTATATATTCTGGCACTGACAATTAGGCGAATGAAGGCTTGCAGGAAAGTAACTTAAAATTAAAATTAACTGGTTATTTAAAATAAATATAAATCCCTACAATATGATTGCTTGTCTAGGACAGAAGGAATATTTCTTCAGAAGGAATTATTTTATTAATAAGTGTATAATTTTCGATATGTTTCCCTTATTGTTTTAATAATGAATATATCTTGGGAACTTAGAAAATTTCTTATTTTATTTGTAGCTGTAGGTAATTTTCATCCAGACTTTATTTAAAACTATGGATGTCAATAATATTTCAAAACTTACTTGATATGACAGAACTAATTAACTGAACATGAAGTAAAAAACTTTTTATTTGCTAATCATAATCACAAACGTCTAAGATTTTGTCATGTAATTTTCCGCTTTTGTGTAGAGCAATAACTAAGGAAAGCCGAGAGTTTATTAATTGTTCCATAATGATGTTGTTTTCTTTAAAATCTAAGAAAATATTAGTTTATTTTACTATTCCACTACTTATTTTGGGGGGGGCTAAGAGGAAATAAACAGTTGCTCTTAGAAAGCTTCGTATTGAAAAATTCTAAGAGCAGTAATTAAAAAAAAAGGATTTTGATAGATTAATTCTTATGGGTTTCATTAGTCTCTATGCCTTTAATTCTTTCTCTCTGTATATATAGAAAGAATTAAACAAAGAAATTAGTCTAATGCTCTTGATGCTTACTTATTTTTAAAATTTTATTTAATTTGATCGTGACAAAACACTCAAAGGTTATTTGCCTAAGGATAGGGATGTCTTCGTGGAGGAATTTCTAAGAGAAATTGGGTCGTATATATGTTGCACGTGGGGAAAGCAAAGAAAACGTCTACACAGTGAGCTCGTTCGTGGGACTTGAATCCTGGGCCGAATTACCAGCTTTCAGAGAATTTATTGCTCGTCCGCTAATGGGTCAACGCTCTTGATGCGTTTTATGCAACATGAGTTTTTGTATGTGCAGTCGGAAAATTGAAAACATTTTTTAAAAATAGTATTATTGTTAAATAGAGGTAACACATAGTTTTACTAAAAATTTTCTATCAGTATTACTTTCAGTGTAGTTTCCTAATACAGAAGCACATATTTTTAAATATTTATATCTATAATTTGGTTTTCGATATATGGAATTAAGATTATTTCTCATAATTCACTACATTCTTAAATTTTATTTTTCAGTATAATAATATGCAGTTATTTTTAAAGTGTGTAAATGTTGAAAGTTTTGAAACAAGAAAAGAAAAAAAATTATGTTTGCACTCAAAAAATGCAAATCATAACGAATTTTAAAATAAAATTGTGTAGAACTGATCCTGATTAGATTCATCTTTCTTCAGTTAGGATTTCTAAGAATATTTGCGTGTTAACATGTATGCTCAAAAATGCGAATATTAGAAATTACATCAAACATACATCGAAGTAGAAGTAAGCTTTTCAACAAAAATTGAACTAATTTTATTGTATTGAATTAATTACAATAATTACATTTTGTGTGTTATCTTTTTTTTGTGTACTGAACCCAGTTTTATATAACTTTTGAAACAAATGGTTTGCGATTACATTATTTTCTTATTTTTTATAAAACGTTTTAGAAAAGTATTTAAAATAAATGGTTCTTATAACAAGTTAAAGAAAGTAAGTAACTGTCAAAAGAAAAACTGAATCAAGGAGCATAAAATGTTTTCATGGATCGTATTTTTAAAATAATCTAACTAGCTTATTATAAGATAAGTGCTATTTTTTGCGAGGATAATAATAGAAAAATGAAGGGAATAAAGATGTCTGCAGATTTCGTTATGTAGAGTAATATATTTATATTGAAATAAATTTCATAATCCTTAATTTTAATAAAACAGAATTATATTTATATGAGTTTCGCATATTTCATAAAAAGCATGTGCATATTTGTATCCTCTAAAATAATTTGTTAACATTCTACAGAATATTTGACTGGGCTCCAAAAACTGTTATTTCGTAAAATAACAAGCGAATATTTATATTGTATATAACAATGGCTTTAAAGATTAAGTTGATTCTACAACTACAAATGATATATGTATTCTGTTTTTCGAGCTTTCATAAAAGGAGTGTTATATAAGCGATTTAGTAGGAATGAAACTTTTTTTCTCTTTTATAACTTTCAGTTGATATAATGATGATGTATTCTAATGTTGTACTGCCGTTTTCCATTTTCTTATACAACTGAATGAATATTAAAATATTTATTCCTCTTCTTAAATCTATTTCAGAGCTCTAAAATTATTTTCGATTATATTTTCGCGAAATAAATAGTTTGTTTTGAGAAAGAAAAATTTTGTCTCAAATGATTTTGCCATTTCTATTTTAGAAGAGTACGTATTTATCCTGAAAAATGTTAATAAGAGTACAAGTGGTTATGATTTTAGTCTAAGAAATCAATTGAATAAAATTAGGCTTTCAGTTATGGACTATTTCGGCTATGAATATATGAGAGACATATGCGAAATTTAAGTGTCTATACAGCGTTAGTGCGAAAAAAGTGCCACTGAATATGTTGTTCCTTACCTTGCTAAAGAATATTTAGAGAAATAAGACGGTTCGAAGCACTTACAAAAGAGGCTTAAACTATTGAAAACTGCATTTAAAAATTTTTAAAATAAAATTTCTGTGTAATTAGTGCTTGAAAGTAATATATGAAATCTGTCCTGCAAAATTTCGATTAAAAATGTATATCAGTTAATTTACGTCAGACAAGTATGGATTTCTTATTCTAATAGTTCATTGTAAAACACATTATTCGTTGACATATGTATTTCTTTTGGAAAACAAAAAGAAATTTTCTTCATAGATTTGTAATAAAATGAGTCAAAAATTGTCATTGTGCGGAACCCTATTTTATTTTTATTTATTTATTAGTCCAAAGAGGCAGTTTGATCAGAAAGACTATTAATTTCGTTTTGGCATTTTGTTTCGATTCACTAAAAGCGTTGTTTCACTTTTCAGATTGTTGCCATCAATTATAAGAGCCGTGTATTACATTTAAAGAAATTAAATAATGAAGAATCTGCATAAATGTATATATGTTTCTCGGATTGTGATAAAACAGCCGTAACTAGAGCCACTAAATTTTGAATATTGAATGTTTGCCCCGGAAAGTGGACATCTAGAAGCCCAAATTTTAAATTTGGAACTTGCTTTATCATCTATTGCATATTTTGTAAAACTTTAAAGAATTTTTGTCAAACTCAAGGATTTCAAAAAATGCAAATCAAAGGACAAACTCAAGGATTTCAAAGCGAGCAATGGCAACGTTGTACAGAAAAAATATTTTTATCTCCAGCGCGTGAGACTGTTGTATCGCAAATTCTAAAGATATGCTCATTTTAAAATTATTTTGCGATATTGCTCTTGAACTGAATGTTATGGTTTAAGTGCGAAGAACGTGATATTTAATAAACAAACGTAACACAGAAAATATTAAAATTTTAATTTAAGATCTGAAACCTTTCAGCTTTTTATTTATTTATTTTTTTAAATTGAAACCATGGTTCTGCCTTAAACGGTGAAAATATTGTTTAGTCGATCAATTTTTTTGAAAGCATGTGTACATTACAACTATCATGATTACATTACAACTACATTAATTTAATGAATTCTATGTGTCTTTGTTATATCAAGAGAACATTTTTGGAACTCGGAAAAAATTATATTTAGAATTGCAAGTATTTATGAAGAAATTTCATATTTTTTTCCCATTTTGCAAAATATTTAAGAATTAAGAAAGCAATACCTAAGTAAAATATGGAAAGGTATTAAAAGAAAAATTAAATGGCAACAAATGACCCAAGGTAAAAGAAGTTTGCATTTTTATAACACTTATTTCGTCAATTCGTTTTTATTTGTCCTCAAATTAATTTCTTTTTCAAGAAATGTATTTTTGCTCCGAAACTGAATACCAAATCATACGATTGGCATCATTGACAGTGGCAAGACAAATATGATCACATTTGTATTAATTACGGTGTTTTTCCCATGTATGATGTGGATATGAGTCCATTCCGCTTAGGAAGTCCTCCACTAAAGCTTTACTGCTCTTATTCACAGAGGCCTCAAATACACAAGTCCATTAATTAAAGGATTAACATCACTGGATTTGTAACTCACAATAGCCAGCAGAGACTGTTATTGATGCATATTAAAACATATAATATTACGATAATTAACTCTAAAAAGTAATACGCCCATCAATGGCTAAGCTGTAAAATCGCTGAATGCAGGTAGTTCGGTTCGAATCCTTGCGAATGGGCTGACTGTATGCACGTCTTCGTGATTTTTCCATTGTGTAACATGTATAGGAACCAGTTTTCCTGAGACAGTTCTCCATGAAGGCATCCCTCCTTTGGGTGATAGCCCTCGAGCGCTTTATCGAATAAACCAAACCAAAAAGAAATAGTTCAAACGAAGTAAAAAATAGATATTATATTTTATTCTTTATAATATATTTTATCCTTAAAAATAGATATTATATTTTATTAGTCCTATTTTGTTCTTAGGCTGTGAAATTATTTTAATGGACATGAAGGTATAATATCATAAAAACTGCACATAAAATGTTAATAAGATGTGAAAACTGATCTCAAGAAATACATACATATATTAGCCTTTTTAGTAAATTCTCAATCATAAGTATTAACTAATGAATTTAAAAATAAATAGTAATCAGTACCTAATTTAACGTAGCTCATCAGTCCTTTTTGGAAATAACCTCCACTAGCGGCCGAGCAGTAACGTCACTGAACACTAATAGTTCGACATGAAATTGAAGTTTTCCCATGTGTAATGTAAATACGAGCCAATTACCTTTCAAAGATCCTCCACGAAGGCATCTATCCCCATACACAGGTAGCCCTCCTTTGCCTTAATCAATTAACCGTAGTCGTTAAATAACCCTCCGAAAATCATCCATGAAAGTTAAAGTTGTCCATTTATCTTTATCTGAACACCTAATTGTGTCATTTCAAATCTTGATCCAGCCAAAGAATCAGAAATTCTTATTTCCTTTTCAGAAATTTATTGCATCACACACATCACCATTACATTTTTTCCACCTTCGTATAATGATTGTGACGACTTTATAAAAAGCTATTTACATTTTCTTCTACTAACAATTATTTTTCACAAATATTTACTCTTACCTACTGAGTATTTTATGTCCCAATCGTTTCGAAATTTGGACATAAGCACATCTCCATAACAGTAAAATACTGATTATCAAATATCATTTGGACCCTTTTTGTTAAACAACACTTACAGTAAAACGGAAGTATTTTGTTAGGGTAAAAAATGCATCATATGATTTCATGTACTTTCAGTAATTTATTTTATCAACTCCAAAAAGCGATTTAATCGCTTACGATATTATTTGCGAACGATTTTCATATCATGCCAAGAAAATTTCTCAGTAGTTGTTTTTAGACCAGAAATCAGAAGAGCAAAAAGAATTTTTCTTTAAGGAAACACCGTTTGTCATCATATTTCAATGTATAAAATGCCCAACTTCACATCCACAAAAATAAATGAATTTCGAAACAAACATATAAATGATATATTAGTTTAAAATGGAATTACACGATATGAACTCTTTCAAAAATCTCATTTTCATTTCAGAGCAATTATTGAAAACATATATTGAAGTAACTGTTTTTGTGAGCTGTTATAGTAGTTTAAAAAATACAGTATTTTAAATCAATGCGCACAGCTAAAAATAAAAATTATCTCAAATTTCTGTGTTCCTGCAGACATTGTGAGATACCTGTTTAATTATTTATTTCATGCTAAAATGGGTTCCGTGCAAAGTACATTTCCTTTTGCACAAGAAATTTTGTTCGGCAAATTTTTCGCATACACAACGCTTTCACAAAGCATACAAAAAGCTTTCAAAGCATACAAAAAGCATTCAATGAGGTTGAAGGCTTTTCAGTATTTTCCAGTTTTGGCACGAAAGTTGCCCTCAGGTCAGCAGATGGTACGGCTGGATTTTAGGCCTTTATTTATTACCCTCGCATTGTAATATCTTTCTTTAACGATCGCTGTTTCCCCACTACCAATTAAGCGCAACAGGAGGTCGGGGGACGAAAATACGGAATATTCCGTCCTCAACGATTTCTAATCTGAAAATGCAAGGCAGAGAAAATTATTTGAAACGATTTCGGATCCATCAAGGGCTGACAAAATATTCCGTTTGTAACGATTTGGAAAGTCATCTTTCAATACGGACAAATCAGTCGGTAACGCTGAGAGGACTAGCTCGATCTATCGTCGATCCTACCAATCAAGGCGAAGCGAGTCGACAGGCATACTCAGCAACTCCCATTCCACGTCACCATTCTGGAGAGAATGTAAAAACATTTGCCATCAAACAGGGGCCCCAACCGTGACCTTTGAGAATTTAGAATGTTCTCCAGTTGGCTATGCTTCTAGTCACTTGTAGCCGCTAGTATCTTCTGTTCTCCGTTAGCATGTCAGCATTCCATACTCCAATAGCTAGGATTTCCCTGGAGATTAAACACAGTTTGACTCATTCTCCTTTTCAGTTACATGCAGATGTAAATGGCATGCAAATTCTGTTATTGCTAATTATGCTCACATATGTAATAATATAAGTTACAAACGAAAACCCCAGAGACATTCAATAAAAAGCATTCTTTTAAGTTGTTGCAAGTTTTTAAGAAAAGAATAATCTTTACAAGCGGAAGTACCCGATGCCAGTTAAGTTAGATTAAGAGTAATGCATCTAACAACAGAGAGAACGATACCACTCTAATCCTTCTCTAATAACGATGCAAAAAATACGATGCATAGTCATACATTTTTCAGCCTGATAAGATTTGGAACCCACATAAAAAATTTCGATAGAAAAATAAGCTAATTCTCTCTCATTATATCAGCAGCAATGGCATGCAGTTTTTAATGATTTTCGCCTTTCTAATCAAATGGTCGTCAAAGCTCAAGTTCCATTCAATATTTCAACTATATTCAGTTTTAATCGATTAAATGTGGCAAAAAATTTATAATATTTGATCAGAAATCAATAACGCGGAAAACAAAAACACACACAAACAGACATCTTCTTCATATGTATAGATTTTGTAAAACTTACAAATTTTTTATTAAAAAACTCTACGATTTGAAAGCGAGCAGTTGCAACACTTTTCTAAATAAAGCATTTTTATCTCCAACACGCGACACTGTTGCCACTTGGAAAAATGAGTGCGAAAATTAGCGCTTTCAGAGTTTTTAACTACTATTTCGGCTGATTATAGTCGTACGAAGACGGGAACAGTCGAAATAGCTTCCCGCGAATTGTTGGAATTGGGAATAATACAGGGTGTTTATAAAGTCCTGGACCCATTTTGATGTTTAATAACTCATAAAGTAATGAAGATATAAACAAATCTATGGCATTTATTGATGGAATAACGTATATTTTCCTTTTCAGGTTTGAATATCTTTACTTTTGTAAATATTGTCTGCGGGTGTGGTTAATTTCAGAAAATTTCATTTTCTTATTTCATTTTTCAGTCTAAATATCTGTACTTTTCTAAATATCGTCTGCTTATTAATTGCATTTTCCTCTCTTTTATTTTTAGCAACTATTGCAATGTTATGTTTACTTTTCATGTGTTTGTTCTAGTACTTTTGTATGTGATGTTTTATTCGACCGGGTATTAAGGAGAATGCATACAGCACAAGAGAAAGCACACATTTTATGGTGGTTCAACTTGATATTCTCCGTGCGACGAAGGGGACACACGTGAAGTTCATTCACAAGGGTCATGAAACTTTTTGAGTCTATCTAACCATTTATGTTATTAATTTTAATCTATCTTTATTATTTTATGAGTTATTAAACATCAAAATGGGTCCGGGACTTTATAAACACCCTGTATATTTAATGGTTGGCAATTTTTTTATTTCATTGTAAAACTTAGAAAAGTTTTTATTAACAAAGTCTAAAATTTGAAAGCGAGCAGTAGCAACGCTTCTCGGAACAAAACAGATTTTCATCTCCAGTTTCCGAGACTGTTGCCACTCGGAAAGATGAGGGCGAAAATTATCGGTTTTCCGAGATTTTAATTAATATCTCTGACTTTAGTTACTTTTTTTTTTGGAAAAGAGTAGAAGTCGACACTTTCCAGCTCCCAGAAGTATTTGCAGAAAGTTTGGTGACGATAGCTATAGTAGTGACTGAGTTACTAGCGGACAGACAAACAGACTTTCTTCTTTACATTTAGACTAGCAGAAATACCCAATGCCAGTTAAGTTAGATTGAGAGTAATGCATCAAACAACAGAGACAACGATACCGCTGCAATCCTTCTCTGATATCGATGCAAAAAATACGATTCATAGGCATACATGTTTCAGTCTGATGCGATATGAAACACACATAAAAAAATTCCCTAGAAAAATAAGCTAATTCTCTCTCATTTTATCAGCAAAAATGGCACGAAATTTTTAATGATTTTCGTCTTTCTAATCAAATGGTCGTAAAAGCTCCAGTTTCATCCAATATTTCACCTATATTCAAATTTAGTCTATTAAATGTAACAAAATCTTTATCAGAAATCAATAATGCGAACAAGCACATTAACAGGTATTCATTTATATGTATAGATTTTGTAAAACATGCAAATTTTTTATTAACAAATTCTACAGCTTGAAAGTGAGCAGAAGCAACACTTTTCGAAATAAAGCATTTTTATCTCCAACGCGCGAGACAGCTTCCACTCGTAAAAATGAAAGAGAAAATTATTGTTTTCGGAGTTTTTAATTATATCTTGGCTGATTAAAGTCGTATGCTGTCAAAATGGCTTCCCACGAATTTTTAGAATCGGTAATAATGTATTTAATGGTTGGCAATGCTATTTTTATTTCATCGTAAAACTTAGAAATTTGTTATTAACAAACTCTAGGATTTGAAAGCGAGCAGTGGCAACAACTTTCGAAATGAAGCAGATATTCATCTTCAGCTTCCGAGACTGTTGCTACTCTGAAAAATGAGGCGAAAAATTATCGTTTTTCCGAGTTTTCCATTAATATTTCTGAATTTCTGATTTTAGGTATCTTTTATTATTTTTTTTTTGAAAAAACGTGGACATCGACCTTTTCCAAGACCCAGAAAAGAACTGTAGAAAGTTTTGTGACGATAGCGTAATAGTGAACGAGTTATTAGAGGACAAACCAACAGACTTTATTCTTCATATATATAGATAAAAGGCTTCTGTTGGTAATAATAATGAAATCTTTACATGGAATTCGTCATCTAAACAAAAGTAATGTTTAAAAACTAGCTGGTTACAATAAAATACATTTTGTTTTCTAATGGTTCACTTAAGGACAGGAAAAAAAATCTATGAAATTCCTATGCTACGGAAACTGCAAACGTCTGCCTTATTTTCCCAGTAGCAGTTCTCTCCACAGAATGAAAAGAGTAACATCTTCTTACTTTAATAAAACAGAGAATTCCTTTTCCGT
The DNA here is from genome assembly GCA_000611955.2 of Stegodyphus mimosarum. Taxonomy (NCBI): domain Eukaryota; kingdom Metazoa; phylum Arthropoda; class Arachnida; order Araneae; family Eresidae; genus Stegodyphus; species Stegodyphus mimosarum. The sequence continues at coordinate 33,104 of KK122477.1, read as the reverse complement.
TTTAAATGTAATTAAAGAGATTTTAATTACGTGCCTGTGAATGTCTTTCTGTTTTGGAATTGCTTTTGTCACATTAATGCGTTTTACAGAGCGTTCTATAAAATAAATATTTGCCTATGATTGTTATATGAGCCGTAGAAACATTAAATGAAATTTAAATTTATATTTCAGGATATATTTAAGAACCAAGATTAATATTTTGTGTAATGTGCATTGAACATTTGTACCTTTTTATGCAGTATTGCTGAGTACCAAACAAAAATGCTCAAGCAAATGTGTTTATGTAAGGAAAATTATAAAAAATATTCGGGATCAATAAAAAGAGTTACACAATATATCTAACAAAGTGTTTCTGATAGCAAATGTTTCATGCCGATCTCGATTTACTTTTAACCTTTTGATTTAAAATTGAATAATATTTTACTAAATATGAAATTAAGACGCTGTAAAACACCGGCTGAAGCAAACATACTTTCGAGTTTCTATACGGTAAAAATATATTTTGACACAGAAATTACTCCATAGCTAACATAAGGCTTCGTACAAAATACAGGTGCTCATCGGCTTATATTAGACCGACTATATTGCTGCTTTTATAAAAGCAAATTATACCAAAAATTCTTACTCAAAAAAATTAAATTTAAGTGTAGAGCTCAGAGATTTGAATTTAGAGCTTTTATTAATTTTGACAACTCCGCCTACTAATTACAGCTACTTCTTTTCTAACCGCATGTTTTTTCTTCATGTTTATTTAATTACACGATTATTTAATCTATAAAACTGCTCCAAAGGAAAACTTGACATCGTCTAGCAATCAAAGAGCTAAAAAAGAAAGGAAAGCGATTCATTCAAACATGAAAATAAAACTGAGTAAGTAATACGAAACTGAGTTAAATCACATGATTTGAAGTAGCTCTTTATACAATGTCGATGATTTTGAACTACAATTTCCTTTTTTCGCAATGCTATATAAGGATCTGTTTCTGTAAGATCGACGAGTTTTACTAAATGACGACTATATCAATTAATGAAATGAAGAAAATTTTAAATGCATGGATGACTATCAATAGAAAAAACGAATGGCGTTATCACTGCGTTCAAATCAAGCGAAAGCACGTAACTTACTCAAAACTTTAAAAGATCGTGCTGGTGTTGATTTCAGTCAGTATTTTATAACTAGTACATGTTGCTTAAAGCAAAGATTTGATTTCATTTCAAAATATTCATGTGGCTGGCGAGGCAGTTAACTTCAGATATAAAAGGAGCATATACATTTATAGAACTTGATAACGTAATTGTTGGTGGTGACTACAAATTCGAGAAAAAATTCAATATTGAAGAAACTTATACGTTTTCCTGCTGGATCCTATGTTCATATAAAAGCAGAGAGTATGCCTGGATTTAAAACTTAGATGGATCGAATAACTCTTCTGCTTGACGTATCTTGAAAACTGCTTATTATCGCGGGTTTTAACTTAAAACCATTTCTAATTCACCTTTCGAAAAACCTAAGGATATTTTAAAATATTAAAAAACGGATGACACAGCATCTATCTGATGAATGAATTTTTAATTAATTCATTCCACAAACACGAGAATATTGGCTGAAGAAAGAAGTTCCTTCAAAAATTTTATTACTCATGAATAACTTACCTGGCCATCCTATGAATTTAGCAGATTAAAATTCTAATCTGAATGTTGTTTTCTTGTCTACAAATGTAATCTCCTTGACACAGTATATGGATCAAGATTTGCGTTGATTGGATAATTTATGAAACCAATATAATATTACGAAATGCATTAAAATCTTGCTTCTGGTTAGGTAATTTTTACTTTTAAACGCATAAAAGAAGCTTAAGGAAAGTATGTTAAGCGTTGTATGAATTGATTCAGATGTTTAGACAGAAGTTCTTCAAACAACTCGTAAAATTATTTTTATCTTTCCTTGGTATGCTGAGCTGAAGTTGCTGAACTGTTGCTAATGATTTAGAGAACTAATGAGAAGTTAATTGAATTAGAATAAGAAAGAGCTGAATGAGAAGAATGAAAAGAAACAGGGGGAAATAATGAAGAAACTGAACCAGAAAGATCTTTACCACAAACGTTTTATCTGAATGCCTTATAAAGTCTCTTTCTCTAGCCTTCATAGCATGCCTTCGTAGTGCAGTGGTCAGCAAACTCGGCGCATATTCGAGAGGTCCATGGTTCAAGTCCCGACGAGGCCATTGCTCATCTTTTATCTCTTCTGCTTCATAAAAATCCTAATGTCTTTACAAGGGTGCCCGAACTAAAAAAAGGTGGTGGATGATGATTCTCCACCACCAGGATTTGGCGGTTGGATCCCCTAATCTCCAGTTGCCTTTTAAAAGTGGCAATATATAAGGTATTTCTCCCGCCTTCTTAGCATGCCTTCGTGGTGTAGTGGTGGGCAAGATCGACGCGTATTCGAGAGGTCCGAGGTTCGAGGCCATTGCTAACTTTTTATCTCTTCTGCTTCATAAAAATCCTAATGTCTCTACAATGGCGCCCGAACTAAAAAAGGTGGTGGATAATGATTCTCCGCCACGAGGATTTGGCGATTGGGTCCCCTAATCCCCAGTCGCCTTTTAAAAGTGGGAGTATATAAGGTATTTCTTCCACATTCCTAGCATGCCTTCGTGGTGTAGTGGTCAGCTCGCTCTACGCATATACGAGAGGTCTGTGGTTCGATTCCGGCGAAGGCTTTGCTCATTTTTCATCTCTCTTGCTTCGAAATATCCTAATGTCTCTATAGTCTTACTTCACTAAACCAACATCTTGTCAAGTTGGAATCCATTAATAATAATTCAAACGGTTGCTGAATTCAGAAGAATCGAAAAAAATGAGTAAAGAATTTTACGTCCCTATCATGAAATTTGCGATGAAAAGAAAAACCAGTTCAGTTCAGACAAAACTAGGAAAGTTTATGATATAGCTCAGAACAACAAATCGAAAGTGCAGCCAAACTAACAATCATAATTTATAAAGTCCATCTTCTACCTTCGATAGTGCGAAGAACTAAGACGAAAATTCTTTGTTGAAATAAACTTGTGTTTATGCAATTTATTTGTTTTATTTTTCTATTATCGTTTACTGAGAACAAGATACGACCGAACCGACTAACCTCGGGTCTGTCGGGAATTCGTTCTTAAGTCCTCGCCTCGAACAATAAAAAAAAAAAAAAATAAAAAAAAAAAACACTCCTCGGACGAACATTTTGTTTGTCCACGACCCCCTGTATACCTTTAACATTTGCATCAAATTAACCATAAAAATCTCTGCGAATGTCACTGATTATTCGATCTCTTCGAAATCAATTACTGGCTTATACAAGCTATTTTATGCTTCAAGAAATATCATTGAATAATTCGCATCATGGCTCATGGAACATAAAAAATAGCTTTTCTGGATTGAATGCCAAAATAATATACTGATCGAACAACATCTGGCCCTAAATGGTACGTTATTCTCTTACAATATTGTCGATGCAACTCACTGAGGGTGTACATTATTGCTTACTGTCACAGAAAGGCTTACATTTATACAAAGAAATGTTCTTTGGTGAAATGAAACTGGTTTCGAATGCATGAATAGTAAATCAAAATCCTTTAATTTGGGCATATTCAGTCAAATGAAAATTTAAGATAAAATAGTTTAAATTAGAGAATCTGTAGCATTTCTAGACACATGTTTGGTTGAATGAGTTTTCCAAAAGAGTATGGAAGCGTGATATCAGGAATTTAAACAAATAATTGCTTTTTTAGATACTTTATTAAAATAGAGAAGTATATGTTTTCCTCATCTGAAATAATCCGATGTAAATAGTAAAGAAGGCTGTTAAATGATAATTTGTCTTTAAAAATTCAGCAGAGCTCAGTTTATCAGTACTGTATGAGGAATTACTTCGGTCAACATGCTTTTTCTCGAACAATCGATTGGCAAGTTTTTTTCATAACGAAACAGAAATTTTTGATTTCTTGTTTATCATTTACGATAACGTTATCTTTTTAGACATTACACGCAACATTAACAAATTATAGCACAAGTTGTGTCAAAGCCCTTATATTCCTGCAAGCCATCGAATGTGATATATAGGTTTACGTTAGGCTTTTTTCTTGAACTGTTTAACTTGAACTGTTCTTGAACTGCATGGTTTAAACTCATTTCTTAACACATGGGTACCATAATTTCATTTCATATTTTTGAATGCGAACTACACATGCTTTTTAAATAATTTAATGATTTATATAACACTGTTTGTGTGAATAAAATAAAATCCTCTAATAACAAAGTTATTTTTAATATGGTTTTTCAGGAAACAATTCAGAAATATAAACTTGAAGCAGAGATAATAATGTAACTTTTTATATTCATCGGTGAAAAAAAACAAAACCTGAATTATACAGATAAAAGTAGCTGCAGAAAGCAGCAAAAAGTATATTTTTTATGATTGTTTTCCTCATTATCCGATATATAGAGCACAACCTTCGTTTTTATAAGGCAGGTCCATTTTGCTTATCCTATTACGATCAGAATTCTCCGACGATCATATTAAAGATAATCTTTTGGCTTAGTTATTTTCTCACCAGTAATCGAAACTAGAATTTTCTCATCATGAGAGAACTTGTTGATTCTAATTATTTCGTGCTTGATAAATTTATTAAATCTTTTAGGAGCGGTGGTATGACAATAACATCATCTCTTGTACAGTAATCTTGAAAGTATAATTAGTTATTGCAGCTACTCTTTATAACAATCAAACGGGGAGCATTAAAATATAATTTTTATTTCTAGCAAAGTTAAAGTATTTGTTTGTGTCATTTATATTAATATTTAGTAAAATATATATATAATTTCAACAGCAATTATTCCGTTGTATGTTTCCTTACTGCATTTAATAAACGTAACAATATGCTTCTTTCGAACTCATGCAACTGCTTTGAATTATGGACGTTTAGCGAATTAGTTTCGCTCTACAGAGAAAATACAATGCATTAAATATTTTATAGTATTTCTCTTCGAATTTCTGGCGGTGTTTCGGCAATTCAGATAAGCAGATTATTACAGTTTCGATTCAATTATATTGTATGTATTCAAAATAAATAAAAATGGTATTGAACTATTTAATTATGAGAAAGTTTAAAATACCTTCACAGACGATTTTCTGAGTGAAATTGACTCTTGTTTACAATAGTATTATTTAGTATTTACTTTCGTACATTACGCTTATATTTGCACTAACGAAACAAGGGAACGGCATACTTTAAAGCTATTTAGTACCGTGGACAGAGGGCTAGAAATCAGGACGCATTGATTGAACGTATGCGAATTAAAGACTACGGCAAGACAGCCAATTTAGAATTATTCTTAATTTTTACAATCAACATATTTATTGCTGAACAGACTGCCAGTTCATAAATTTTAATAATTATACTCTTAAAGAAACTTTTAGTATAGAATATTTTGCAGTTACTGACTAGTTAATATTTGCCAGTTACTGACAAAATTAATAAGAAAAAAATCATAAATTTTGTTGACATATCTTTAGTAATATTGACTGAGAGCTTTTATAATTTCAAGTTATGTTTTCGTAAGCTCCATCTTCAAAAAAGGAAGCTTATTAACAAACTACATTTTAATGCTGTCTTCAGAGAAAATAACATTAAAAAATTGTTGTTTGAAGAAGATTTTTAATCATTAAAAAGTTATTATTTCAGATGAGAGTGCTTGAATCCTGATCATAAAATGCGTCATAAGTATTATAAATTATTGCAAACTAAGGAGCACTCTAAAACTGCCTAGTTCCTATTTCAAGTAATTGCAGAGCAGCCTAATTAATTTTACGCATATCTACGCTAGATTTGACCCATTGTTCAAACGAACAAAGCTGATATCCTCTCAGACCCTCAGTGTTTAATTTCAGATCGTCTTCTTTAGCTAAACTTATGGTTGCCAGATTTTCTTCCTACCGATTTATAATTTATTTTAAAGAAACCTCTTCAAAGATCTTTTTAATATTTCATTTAATTCCTTTTCGTCAATGAGAAGTATTTTAATTAACCCGGAAGAGGTTTACTAAAGTTTAGATAGATTTTTTCTGTTTTTCTTTATTTATTTTACTTTATGAGACACCATTTGGCTTTCGGAGATGCATTTTCATCTGATTAATTAGTTGACAGTGGGAACTCTTAGAAACCATATGTTTCCGTCAGACTAATTGCTATTTATGTTTACTAATTATACTATTTTGAAAGCTCTTATTTCCCTTTCGTAGGAAATTCATTCTTTGAAGGAAATCATAGTAGTTTTATATATTACGCAGGATGTGCCGCAGTTTTGAAAATAAATACAGCAAAAGCTCTTTAAAACGTCTAAGATAGTTCAGACCTGTTTTCGTTGGCGTTTTTCACCTTCAAGAAAAAGACTTACTGCCGTAGGCAAAGAATGCGAAGGCTACCTGGTTTTGGAAGGATGCCATCTTGAAGGACGTTCGAAAAAGAATCTTCTCATATGGAATCATATGGCAAAATTCACAAAAGTCTCATACGGCCTGTCGATTAGGAACAGCTTGTCGATTAGTAACCGAACTCAGGACATATATTCAGTGGGCTTATTTATTCTACTGCTAGGTGAGCTAAGAGGTGAAGAAGTTGGTAAGTTTTTCTGAAATATCTGTATCCGAGGCACTAGGGCTTTTCATGATGTCAGTATCTAACGATTGTTCGAATTCTACCCTTAATTGCGTGCCTGAATCAAAATTATTTATTTTGCTTTTGAATTGAGCAGTCTACAAGTAATATTCCTTTCCGTTAGACAATTGCTTACCTTATTTTCACCTGTTCTGTTCCATGCTTCCTTCACATATTTGACAGAATCTGCTAAATAAATAACTCTATAAGTTCATCTGAATTGTGCGTTGAAATGATAGAAGTAATTACGCTAATCTAATGTGCTGAATTGGAATGAATTGATTAATCGGACCCTCTTAGTTAATTTCGTCGTCGAATGTTTAATCTTTTGCATTTCTGCTAAGCTTTCAATCACACTTTTTTAATACTTACTTCTCTTTTCTTCAATTTCGGATCTGCATTTTATTGTATTGGAATTTCCGTACCTACCATTCAAAAATGGAAATAAAATGTTTTGCAACGTGCAGAATAATTATAGAGTACCGAATTATAAACATGGGCTTAAAATTATGTGAAAAATTTCCCTCAAGTTGGAAAATGATAAAATTAATTTTTTAGAAATGTTTGGGCTATTTTGGTTAAAAACGCGGCGAAAATGCTCTATGATGACTAACAAGATTCCAGCCGATTTTGGACATCAGCAATGAAGGTCACCTTAATGAAAGAATAATCTACATATTTGTTTGTATGGTAGAACAAATACTGGTCACTTTAGCTCCATTTATGAGAGGTACTGGCCGGTAAAACGTCACCATAGTAAACTGGAAATACTGGAAATAGAATTGCAATAGTCTTCTAATATATTTAGCAGTCTACAAGTAATATTACTTGCAATTAACGATAAAGGTAGTTAAAATTCTATTGAAATGAAGTAACGTACAAGCATGTTCAGGAATTGAATCTTGAAAACGTTTTTTAAAACGGAAACATCAAAAATAAATCTTGGATAAATTAAAACTGGGAATTTTCAGAAAGGTAAAATTGAAATTGAAAATGTAATCAATAAACCGAGTAATTATCGTCATTGACTTAAAATTAGTTGACTTTTCAAGGGGAATAAACCAACTTCTTATTATTAATAATAATTAATAAATGCGAAGGTGTTTCGTCTTTTTCGCAAGTAAAAATTGTTATGTAAAAAAGTTTATTGTAAGGTGCGTTTAAGCTACGTAAGTAAAATTTAAGTGAGATGAATTGAAGTAAAAGCTCTGTATAAAATTCAGAAAGAAAGTGGTTATTCCGTAAAGTTTAAAAATCAAAATTGTGATATATTTTTGCAAGAGTGAATTGTGTTTTCTTACTTGAACAAACTGTCCCCCACCACCTTCGCCTTTAATCACGTTGACGCAATGTAAACTTTGTAAAAATAATGAACATAACGCAATTTTAGTAAAAACAATTAAACAAGTACGAAAAGGTGAATAAAATTGTATTCACATAAGACAAAAAGGTAAAATTAAAATGTACGAAAAGGAAATGTACCTAATATACGTAAATGACCAGTTAACTTACGTGTTTACTAGTTTTTAAAACGAGACAGGTCTGTTACTTTCTTCGTACTCAGAATGAATTTTGGAATTCGAACCAGGATGGAGAAATGAGGGACAGAGAGAATGGGCTAGGGTGTAGGCGAGGAACTTTGGAATTTATTTTTAGAATAGATACATTACATTTTATAATAATTTGGTTACAAATTTTAAGTAATATTAATAAACGTTTTTATTCCTTTCTCTAAATTCTCATTGAATTCTAAATACATGAAAATCAGAAATCAAACTGCATATTTAACATATTTAACTATAAAATCAAAAGGTGTTTTAAATTTAAATTAATCATACAGAGCATTAGTTATAAAATAGTTATGATTTTTAATTTGAAAAATACCTGAGAAGCTGAAAATCATCTCATATTCCAAAAATTGATTCATAAATAGGCTTTGTAAATCGAGAGGAAATAATGCGTTATTTGTAAATTAATAATACAATAAAATTTAGTTTTTCTAATCGTTAACCAAGTAAAATTTAATTACTTTAAAACTTATTTATAATGCAATTAACGAAAACTTGGGAAAGCACATCATTCAAATTTAATCTATTCTTAGCACGCGAAAACTATAGCGTTTATTTGAAAATGTACTCTTGCACACAGTTAGGACCCTGAAACACTGTAGAAAAGAAAACAATTTCGACATAACTGAAAAATGTTTACCCCTGAACATGTCAAAAAATAATAAAATAAATAAAATGCTGAGTCACGGAACGTTAATAAAATAAGTATAATGCTATACTAAGCTAAATATAATGTTAAAATCTTAATGCTAAGTCACGAAATATTTTGAAATGCAAGTGAGGTGTGTCATCGCTTCTAGAGAGCAAATGTGAGAATGCACTGGCCATTCCTTTCCTTCGTTTCTTGATGATTATTGCCGCTTGCTGTTAGAAGCACCCACAGAAAAGACGGTTAGAAAGGCAGACGTTTACCAACTTCTGTAAATGTTAGAAAAACTAGTTGGATTCTCCAATTCTACGAAGCAGCTTTGCAACTGATTGGGGTTTTGGAAAAAACTTTTCGTGGCTGTAGCTGACACCCGACGCGGAATATCATCATTTATCATCATTTATATTATTACTACTTCTAGTTATGTTACTACAAGTAGGGATAACAAAGTTCTGGGTTAGATTTTGCTTTTGTGTTATCTTCTGTTTCATAGTAAGTGTCAACAAACCATTAGTTAGCTTCATAAAATCGGCGGTAGAGTTTGATAAGAAGTAGTTTTAGTCAGTTATAAATTATAATGTTTTCTGTGATTGTGATTAGCATATTATATCGGATTCGGAAATAGGACCAAGATGCAAACGGAAACATATTCCAGTTGAATTTTCAAAGCAGTTTCTCTTTAAATTTTTTTTCAGGGGGAGGGGGATCTATTCAGGTCTGTAGATTATGAGATATTCTTAGAAGATCATTGACACACCTACAGTTTTATATTACATATTTCAACATAGACATTCAAATATTTTTATAATTAAGTTAAAAATTCTAAATCAAGATGATAATTTACCATACATTATTAAATTGAATGTCAAGATTAAACAATATTATAAATTACACAGACCAATCGCAAGTTTTCACATGCCACAGGGACAATTCAAGCTAAGGTCATTTACTGAAGCGCAGTCTGAGGGTCTCCTTAATGATACTTGAAGAATGTACACAAATTAAAAAAAATTATAAATCTTTTTACGCGAAAACATTTTACATTTAAACTTTTAGGTTTAAACATTTGATTTTTTATCAAATTTGAAATAACTTAAAGTACTGAAGACAACTTAATAGAAAATTCGCACAGTTCTATAAATAGGTGAAATAAGCATTTATTATCCTGTTAAACATAGCGTTTCTAGATTCAATTTTAATGGTTAAAATGAAATGTTAAAATGTCATTTCTTATATTCTATTCCATATTTTCCGCCATATCCTCCTCCTCTGTAATCGCCAAAATGTCCTTTCTTGAAATCTCTTCTGTCATGTTGGTATCTTTCTTCCACGTATCCTCGGTAGCCATCTAGGCTGTCTCTTCTCCAGTTGTATTCAGCTAAAACAGCACTCCAGAAGACTGCAGAGCAAATGAAAAGTGCTAACACCTGAATTTAAAGATGAAATACACTGAGTAATAGAAGCAATAAATTTGTCTGTATAAATATTTCTTATAAAAACACTATATGTAAAATTATACCTATCAGTTTAAATATTTATCAGAAAAATACATACATACATACATATTTACACACATATATATAGATAGATAGATACACACACACATTGCCCTCTAAAATTTAAGGAACAGCATGTTCTTCAATGCTCACCATTACAAAAATGTCAGCAATGTTCAAAATTCACAGCTCATATGCATGACAGTAACGAAAGAGAAAATATACGCAAACACAATAGCTACCACTTTTATTTTATAGAACTGATTACTTATATAGGAGTTGGAGAAAAAATGCAAAAACTGTAATTTTTGTTCATGAGTGTTGATCTTCAGTTCTTATTAGAATTTCGTGGACAATATCCAGGAGAAGTCGTTTACCCGATTTGTTGAGGGGGCGAGCGATCGGATGGATGGAAATGGGGATGTCACAACTGATGCTGTTAGACGTCTCAATGTCTCTCGTAGTCTAGTCCACCGACTATGGAATAAATCTGAATGCGAAGATTCTGTGTCTAGAAGACATATTCCAAGCAGACCTAGAATTACAACACCTGCGGGAGACCGTTATTTACTTCTTTGGGCCCGAAGGAGGAGTAACATCGATGTGCTTCAGCTCATCGAAGATCATTTAGTGGGAACAGAAACAAGAATCTCATCTACTACAGTGCGCAGAGGGCTGCTCAATACAAGACGACCAGTTATTTGTGTCCCCTTGACACGAGGACACAGAGGTGCCCGTTTGTGTTAAGTCTATTAGGCCATTCAACAATGGGCGCCTGTTTTCTTCACAGACGACTCCAGGTTCATACTGATTGTGAGAGTGATTCAGGTCGCCAGGTGATCTGAACAGAACAAAGGTGAAAACTTACTAAATGACTCTACAACTCGCGCACGCAACAGCTCAGAACCACGGAAAACGCTGGAAGCAACCTGAGGAAACACCACAAAGTCAAAGCACGTATGTACATTCAAATATAAGTGAAATGAAAACACACACATATATATATATATATATATATATATTAATTAATTTCGTATAATATTATAGCTTTCAAAATAAATTCTTGTGGAGAAAATTTAATAAATAAATAAGAACATAAATAAAACATTATACGTAATGCATATAATAATAGAAATAAATTATAAAACACAAATATAGATGAAATTGGATAGAGAAGTAAGAAAGTTGTAAATGGGGGGGAAAGAGGATCGGATTCGAACTCATGACCCGAAAAGTCAAATTGTGCTACCGACAGCTTTACCGCTATGCTGTCATCCCACAGAGGAAGTTAGCAGTTTTGGCTTACATATATCATCAAGTAAATGAATTCTTAAACTAAATTGTTTGGACCTATTTCAGTGTGATATCACCTAAAACATTCATCAGAGTTTGTTTATTAAGCTTCTAGGGCATTTCTTACAGACACATAATTTTAAAGTGCCGTTCCGATTGAAGTTAGATGTACTGATAAAAATATATTCCAAGCGAAAAATTTCCTTTCAAGTATATGTTAGAAAAAAAAAAGGTATATTGCTTAATAGAGAAATACACATTTAGCATACTTTTCAATGCAGGAGAATATTTAGAAGGCTACCAAATTTACTTTATAAATAACGTATGAGTTTTTACCTGTTTCAAAAGGAAAAAAACAAATCTTATAATGCCTTATTCGCTTTGCTATAGCAATTTGAAATAGACAGACATCCATTTTCATTAGAAGTAAATGTGTGTGCAGAACTAGGACTGGGAAATTGTTAGAACAAATTTTGCTATTTCATGGACTTGAATTATACTTTATGTGTACCTGAATTTTTTGACCATAATCACTTCTCTATGCGAACTAGTACAGCAGTTGCAGTTATCTTATATTTCTTTTCCTTTTTTACCTAATTAAGTTAATTGCTGTGTTTTTCAGAATGCAGGGTTCTCACTATAATGTTAATTCAGAAATAAGTATTATTTAGCATAAAATTCTTTCCTTGATCCAGTGTTTATCGCTCTTTCTGTCTACATTATTTATTGGTGACAACACCTGATTATTCCTTTTTTACGACGTCACTCCAAATCTTCCGCACCCATACGGATAGAAGTTCAGAATCGCTGAACTTCATTGCCCGTCATCCCTCACCGCACACCGACCTTATTGCAGATGTCAATCAAATTCGCTCGCTGATTGGAGAAACGCATACGCACCGCATTCGCAACGCAGTAATGGAAATGGGTCTTAAAAAGTAGATGGGATCCCAGCCAAGCAGCACAAGAGGCACAAACCTAACGTAGGACAGAAGCGGAAAAATACGAAAGTTAAGGGGCCAGGTAAAGCAGCTAGTGGAAAGAAAAAAGACTAGAACAATCTTCAAGGTGGGTCAGGGAACAACCAGTGTACCACCAGCGGCAAAGAAACTCCAAAGTTCGGCGAAAGATCCAGAGCAACCAGAATACCACCAGCGAGAAGGAATCCAGTACAGCAGGCGAAAGAAACAAGAGGGTTCTCCGGCAAGCATCAGAGAGTGGGCGACATGGAGGAAACAGCGAAACTGACGGTATTCCACCACAGAGGAGAGAAAGAGAGCACCTCCGGAGAATACGTTCCCTAGGAAGTGAAGAAGATTAGTAAAACGTGTCATGGAAAGAAAATTGGGTCCTCAGCATGAGGAACAACACCAGGCAAGACGCCACACAATCGCAACTACAGCTACGTACCCCATTTGGCAGCAGTTCCTGAAAAAACGAATGAGCGACTACTCCAATTCGAAAAGATAAGTAATTTTTGATTTAATTTGCAGGTATTCAATGCTGCTATGTCTATACACACACTAAGTTGTTTGTTAAGAGTTATTTGAATTATTGGTCTCGAGTGCAGTTTTTCTTAGTTGTTTCAACAAGAAACTGAACATAACATTTTATCTAAACATTTAATCTTAACATCTTATCTAAAAAATTTTTTTATGAAATTTTTCGTTCGCATCAAGAATTACGCTGTTTGGTCAAGAAACTGTTATATGCGATTTGGCGAGACAAATTATTACTAGCAACTTTGTTTAATTTGGATATAAGACATTTTAAACCTGTAT
>KK122477.1:0-19530 GCA_000611955.2 Stegodyphus mimosarum | reverse complement strand
ATTTATATATTATTTTATAACTGTATTTAATGTAAATGTGTGTTTCTGAAAGAAAACTAGTGTTGTGATTTTGTAAAACTAGTTCTAACTATAATCAGAAATTGAAAGTTTAAAATTAGCGAAATGTAAAAACTAGCGGAAAAAAACATTTAAAAACTAGCTTAGGTATGTTAGACGTTAGTTAAGCTCTCCACCTGAACACCAAGTATAATGCGTTTTGAATAAGTACACTAAGATGAGCTTAAATACAGGAAGGCTGCTGAAGTCTAGGGTATCTGAGCGTATTAGAATATAAGTTGTTTACTCCCTACAGTGTTGCCACTACTCACTTTCAAATTGTTGAGTTTTTAATAAAAAATCCGTTAATGTTTTAACTACTATGAAACAAAATTCGGGCCAAATAAACCAAATTCAGGCTTCCAGGTAAAAATTTTCGGGTGTAGGACTATGTTATTCAAAATGTCATGGCTCTAGGTAACTTTTTTTCACAATGCGAGAAAACTACATACATTCATGTAGATTCTTAATTATTTAATTTCTTTAAGTGTTATTATTTATTAATATATTTAATGCATTTTAAATACAATTAATATAAACTATTTAATATAAAATAAATAAAAAAAATCTTTTAAATTATTTATTAAAAACTGCTTTTCTCTTCTTAAAACTATATGTAGATTATAAAGTAAATGATAAGTTAATTGTGATCGAAAAGTTAGCAATCATAAAATCTAACAATATATATCTTCCATACAATAATATATTAGAATAGTACAGCACGTTTTTTTTTTGTTTGGGATTTTACACTATAGGCATGAATCAGACGCAGTGCATCCTTTACGGTATACAGCAAGAAAAGGACGTTTATTTCAAGCAGGTTGCATCTACCGTTTAAGTGAGAAAAGTTTCCTATAGTTCGGAAATTTTCCTGCAAACACGAATATGCTAAGGAAGGTGAAATATATGTGTCTATTTTTGCCTTACGCCACTCATTTATTTCTACGGCCGACACTTTTTCATCTTTTAGTGCTGCATAGCTTTCTCTTCTCTAAGCTGGAAGAACTAGGAACTGTCAAGAATAAAGACCGTGTGCTTGGGAATGAAATTTCTCATCGTTACCTTGCAGAGACTACCCTGACGATAAGAGTTATTTATATGCCTTTTGCCTAGGATATAAGATAAATTTGCAGATTTTCAATGACAAATAATAGTGCATAATACGTATTCCTTATTAAAATTAAGTAAACTTATTTAAAAAGATTGAAAATACTAAAATTATGTCCAATGTATTATCTGTAACTTATGTAAGCTAAATAAATGTTTTTCTATGTTACCACAAAACTTTTACATCGCATAAGAATTTTTGAATCATTTAATTACCGTCGCTGAAGTTTCCTTAGATCACCAAGAGAGTGTATCATTTTTATACGTAAAAATTCCATTTCAAATGAAATTTTCCAAAAGAGAGGATAATGTTTCAAATGAAATATTGGATTCTTTCATAAAAGGTAGTCTTTTTTATGAAATGAAGTGAATGTATCCTTGTAGGACTGGGAAATATACATAAAATTTAATGTATTTCTTTGCGTAAATAGATGATACGCTCACATTAAATTAAAACTTACATTAAATTTTACATTAATTTTCTCTCTGTTTAATTAAATAGAGAGAAAAATTAAGTAAAACTCTACATTTTAAACTAATAGAGAGAGCTCAAACCAGACAGCAGACCAGTATAAAGTGAAACGCGACATTGAAAATACAACACCAAGAAGAAGTGGCCCGAAAATTATGCAAATTTCATGGCAGGTAGACGCACGTCACCGAGTTATGCGAATGATCTGAAATATGCAGCTGTACAGCGGACGTTCAAGAAGATAAAAGGAAAGGAACCTGCAGAATGATCGAATTTCGTGCCGTTATTTCTGCTAGAGTAATAATCCTAGAATATGTTTTCTTGTCTCAGAGGGCGTGTGTAATAGCAGAGAATGGCAGACCGTCGTCAACGAAGACAGTTCCAGCAGATAGACGATTTTATCTAGGACATGGTGATCAGATTGAGAAGGGCAGGTTGGTTCATACCGCAAACCTCAGCTACGGCCAATAAATCTCGGCTACGGCCAACACGATGCAAAGCGTGCTGGAAAAAGAAGCAGACTTCATGCTCTTGCAAGAGCCATACACTGCTTATGGTAACATCCCTGGCATTCCATGGTCTAGCCACGCTTTCTGTTCGCAAAATTCTTTGGCAGCCATTATTTACAATGGCCCTCTCACTCTTCTTCTCCACAGTCGCACTGAACATTATTACTAGAGAATCACAATACTAAAATCATGCTAACCTGCGTTTACTTTCCTCCCAGTGAAAATATTGATGCACTCCTAAGTGAGATGGACCAAAGACGCCTCTTCACATCCACCTTCAATATCGTGGGGGTGCGGATCGAGAGAAGCAGCGTGCAATAATGGTAAAAAAATTTATGGTAGCACATAGGCTAGTGGTTGTCAATAGTCAAGACTCGGCATCAACCTTCTGGACAACTCGGGCCCAAGGTTGGCCAGACCTGACACTGCTTGATCCTCACACTAACCGCTATATTCAAGACTGGACTGTTACTGATACCACTACCCTCAGTGACCACAGACTCATTCGATTCAGTTTGGGCACCTCACTTGAGTACTTCATCAAACTCAGATATAAGACCGCGTACGCAGGACATTCAAAGCTAATCAAAGAACTTAGACCTCAAATTCCTCATCTCGTAAGTATGCTTCAGAATTGCACTGTTCCCGAATCTGTGAATGCTGCATACAGTAAAGTAAGTGAAAGAATTATCACAGCATGGGGGCAGCTTACAGACAAAAAAATCATACGTGCTTCTACAATCACCGACTGGTGGGCAACAGACCTTACTACAGAGCGCAGTAGAGGCCGAACACTGCGACGATGGCCCCAGGCAACGACGGAGCAGCAGCTGCGTGAAATAAGAATACAGCAATACAAGAAATCTCTGACACTTCATAAGCGCAGTATAGTAAATGTGAAACATGCTTCATGGCGCAAATATTGTGCAAATACCGCTAAGCAATATGGTCTTGCGTTCATAATTGTAATTGATCAGGTTTTTCGCCCTACCGATCTCAAAATGGCTTTCATGTCCACAGCAAGTTCCAGTACAGAAGTATTAGAGCATGTACTAGAAAACCATCTTTCAGGGTGAGCTTGCCGAAGATTACTCCGAAAGACAGAGAAAAGTCAGGTCTCAATTTGAGGTGAAGGACTGGAGCAAAAGATTTGGCACCAAATGCTCCCCAACTGAAGCAGAGCTAACTAGAATCATTAATGCCCTAGCTCCAAAGAAAGCTCCATGTCCAGATGGGGTGGACAACGTCATTATAAAAGTCGTCCACAAGAAATTTCCCGAGCTTCATGAAAGCACTGGTGAAAACCTGCTGGAAGCTTAAGCACTTCCCGAAAGGCAGTAAAATAGCGAAACTGGCCTTGTTTCTGAAAAGTGGAAAACCTCCTAATGAACTGGAAAAAAGTCTGGGAGCACAAAATTCTGTGTTTCAGGCGAAAATGACTGCCCTGCAAGCAGCCATTCGCTACGCTTTCCAACATTCTAAATATAGCACAATCATATATAGCGTTTCAGCTTCAAATCTCGCTGCAATAACAGGAACTCACAGCAGAAATCCTTTAGTTCAAAATATACAGAGAATGCTGCTGAAAAGACATTTGTGTACTAGACCTATCTTGTTCTGTGTGCCCCCATACACAGGAATTCAGGGCAATGAAAACGCTGATATGTTAACAAAACAGGCAGCTAAAAATGTGTCAAGTGGGGAGCAGACTATGGCATTTTCTGTTTCCTTCCTGAAAAGAAAGACATGGACACAAGTAACCACAGTGCACCGGCTTAAATGGCAAGCACGCTGGGATATGGCAAACACGGGAAAAAGGCTGTATCGGCACTTATCAAAAGTCAGAGCAGAAATAAGGAGTAACTCATCGTTTCTCGCACAGTTCCTCACTGGACATGGGCCTTTTCCATCATACTTGCATCGCTATAAACTCAGCAATTCTAATAACCGTGAATGTGGTGGTGAACGTGATCCAGACCACTTTGCATTTGCATGTAGGAATATCGCGGGCTTCCACTTATGCAAGCCTTCTCATGAGCACTGGCCGGTATGGACAGCTAGAGTTGTAGAAAATAGATCAGCATTGAACAAACTTGACCATATCATGAGCTACTGCACAACAGCCCATATGAATGTTACGCACTCACGCCATTAATTCCCCCATCTATCCATTTGTAAGATAGCTACCATTGCTTTGTACTTTGTAGCTCTTATCCTTTCTGCAGCCGAGCATATTTTGTAGTTTTGTATATGCAGTATTATGATACCCATTCCGTAAAGCAATTTTAAATATATACTTGTAAGGTTATACGATCGTAAAATATGCCTTAAAATTTAAATGTACACTTTGAAGTCAAATGTAGGCTTTAAATGATTTGAACTTTATAAATGAATCTTAGCATTATTATATTTACATTTAATTCCACTTTTATCTAGATGCATATCATTGTCTACAATAGTGCGCCTCTACCTTATGTAACACAATACTCTGATTATTTGTAAAACAACTCCATGGAAACATGTACTCTCTTCAAGAGGCTTGTATGCTCATGTTCTTTCACTATTGGTATCAATTCATTCTTAACTTTAATATGCATTTTGTGTAACCCAGAAGTATAACGGGAATTGAATTTTGCATTTATATTGTCTACAACAGTGTGCATTTATATTATTTTTATCTATTTATGAAAACAGCTAACTATAACATTGCCCTTCATAGCTCTTATCCTCTTTGCAGCCCAGCATATTTTGAATATTTAGTATTCTTAGTACTACTATTTCCATTCTGTACACAAATTTTGTTATATATTTGTAAGGTAAACGAATGCAATATTTAGCTTAAAATGTAATTCTACACTTTGAAGTGAATAGTAGACTTTAAATGATTCGAACGTATGTCGTATAAATGAATGTTAAATTTTTATATTTACATTTAACTGCATTTTGATCTAGATGTATATTATTGCCTACAAGTAGTGTGCCTTCACCTTATGTAATAGAATACTATTATTAATTGTAATACAAACCACAATGATGTTTCTACATTGAAAACATGTTCTTTCTTCAAGAACCTTGTATGTTCATGTCCTTTCACTAGTGGTATCACCTCATTCTTAATTTCAACATATATTTTATGTAACCCAGAAGTATATCGGGAATTAAAATGTGTATTTTTATTGTCTACAATAATGTGCATTTATATTACATAGCACATACCCTGTATTCACTTTATGTATTGCATTGCTCTGTTTATTAGTAATACAACACATTAATAATGTCTCTTTGCTGAAAAATTGTACGTTCTTCAAGAGCCTTGTTTGCTCATGTTTTATTATTATTATTATTTATTAGTAACACAATAATGCTGTCTGTACTCTCATCCCAGCCCTTGGCTGGGGTTTGGCCTGAAGTAGATGAACTCCGATGAGTAGGTGGAAATCCTGTATGGAGAATAACCTTGATCGGGAACCTGCTCAGCGGCGAGTAGTAGTAGTAGTAAATCTCAGCTGGCACACACCGGGACGAGTCCGCAGTGCACAGGCTGTGAGGACGATGGTTGGGACAAGGAAATGGGAGAGTTCGAGGGGTTCTGGCGCAGCCAGTGTGACGTCAGCAGTGGTGGATCAATGCATTTGTGGCGCGTTCGCAAGCCACTTCTACATCCATTCTGCAGCATGTTCAAGCCAGTATCGACCAGCACTTCCCATAGCTTCCCATATCGACCAGAACTATTTGGCGTCGATTGGTGGCTAATGGCGTGCACTCTTGGCGTTCGTTAAAAAGACTGTCATTGACTCCACATCATAGATACCAACGTCTGCAATGGTGCCGAGTCGAGCGATGTGAACATCGGAATGGCATAGAGTCGTGTTCTTAGATGAGTCACGCTTCTGTTTCTTCAGTGATAGTGGGCTCGTACGAGTGTGGCGTCAGGTGGAGACATGTCCAATCCGGCAGCAAATGTGGAACTTCCCATCGCGCCACAGCGCGGCATCATGGTTTGGGGCGCTATTGCAGACTATTTCAGGTCACCTTTACTTGGTATTCAGGGCACTATGATGGTCCAACGATACGTGGATGCTGTGCTGCCGCCGGTGACGCTCCCCTACTTTCAGGGAGTGCCCAATACACTTTATTAGCAGGATAACGCCCGACCACACACTGCTCGCATCAGCCAACGTGCTCTCCTGATTTCTTACTGTTCGAAAACATTTGGGATAAGTTTGGACGCCCTTTGCAGTGCCTGCCATTGCCGCGTTCAAACGAACTGTTACAAAACATACACAGGGAATGGAGAGCCACTCCTCAGGACACCATTCCTAGTCTCATTATTGCTTCGTGTGTCGCTGTCCATTGTCGTGTTGGTTCGTGCATCGCCGTCCAATGTCCTCCTACAGCCTACTGAGAATTACAACCACGGTATATTACCTCTTCATCAATAATAGAGAGCGGCTGAAAATCTTTTTCGAAGACAGTATATCAACACTTCTAGTACTAGAAAATCACAACCACACCTTGCCCCTCATCATCAAACTGCAGCAACTATTACAACGCAACCCGCAGAAACATCTCTCCTTCACACAGATCAAGGCGCATGCAGCAAATGAAGAGAATAAAGCAGCGCATAGTTTGGCCAAGCCACTGATCCAGAAGCTCAACCAATGCCGGCCCCTCCTTCCTACCTCAAAGGCTACTAAGGGCCCGAAGCCCAAACCTTTGGCAGGAAGACTGGACGCACTGCAGAAATAGAAGACGTAAATACAGCTACCTGCCGAAAGTCAGCATCTAATACAACATTGCAATAGCTCCTCTCACTATATATATTACGGGACACGGCCCATTTCCGACCTACTTCAATAGACATGGCATAACAACCACTGACATACGCGTCTGCGGAGAGGAAGGCTTCCCACACAACTACGTTTTTGAATGCTATCTGACAGCAACAATTCACCTCCCTCTTTCCACCAGCTATAGAGAAGCCTATCTCCGCAGTCTTGCAAAGCACAAACCGGCAGTAAATACAACCTGCAAAGTTGCCAACACACTCACGGAAAATGGGTCAAGATTTATGCTCTCCTCATTAACGAAAATGCGCGGGACATGATACACTGACTAAGTCAGCACATAGTTTGCACATCCGCAGACATATCAATCTACTCATAAAGTATACATAAAACTCTATTTCCGACACGAATAAAATAAAGGGCAATCAAATGTTACCAGGATATACTTAACATTACCTCTTCTGTATATGCATAATACTTATTGTTTTACGCCTGTTACCATGTATTTTAATTCTGTTATTTTGTAACTGTATTTTTGTATTTGCGCTTTTAATTTTATTTGTATTTTTATTTGAATTTTATTATGAATATGCATAATCACCATAGCAAATAGCAACAACTAATGTCAACATAGTCCCGAGGCGGCCTCTTGAGGGCCCAGGGAGCTGTTTCTGCGTAGTGAAGGGAAGAGGACGCATGCCTGTTTACCACTGTTAAACATCAGATGTCCCCGTCCTCCGTCACCAACCAACTACCCAACCTACTAAGTGGACTCCGTTCTCGCTCTGTATTTTGCATATCATTTCGAAATAAAATCACTTATTTTTCTTTGCTGTCTTTCTCTGCTTGCTGAGTTTTATCACTTTCTGGCCTGTTCTTCGTGGTGTTGCATTTTCAGTGTCGGGTATCGCATATATTAATTTAAATGTAATAAAAGTACTTTTTGTAACGTTACGTATTTTTAAAGACTCACCTGATTCCTACAATTTTAAATGCATTTAAAATTTTGCTACAATTTTAAATGCAGTTTTAAATAACATCTTTAAAAAAATTTACAACACCATTTTAAATAACAGTAGCAATTTCGTAAGCTATATACTACATACTTGAATGAAAAATTACCATTTGGTTATTTTTGTCTAAAATATAGATGCTGGTGTGAGTTGTCTCAGGCATTCCCTCCAAAATGAAGAGTCAGTAATTATGCCTGATTATTTTAGACATAATTAAGTGACAAAACAAGTACGATAAACATATAATTTGAATCACAGATGCCACTGAATCAAACACATAGCGAAATTTGCTCTAGACCAGCGGGTGTTTTAAAACTCACCAACGGCAACAGAATTCATGAAGGTATCCAAGTTGAAATATTAGAGGGAGGACGACAGGAATAAGGCAGAGCTTCTGCAAACAAATTCAGCGTCAAGATGATAAAAAATCGTATATAATTATGGGTACTTTGTTATTAGCCGACGGATGTCAATCACCGTTAGCAATGCCCTGTATGACAGCTTTACCAAGGTTAGTACAAAAACAAGGTTATGCTCTTCCTAACTCCGATGTCGATTAACTTACAACAGTGCAAGAAATGAAGGCTTTTAAAGGGAGTACAGGTAAAAACCGATTGCTAATGGGGAAATATGCATTATAGGAGTTAGTTATTTGATTACGGAAAGCAGAAGAGGATTTTTGCTTGAGGGAAAGGAAGCCTTCATGAAGGACTTACTAAAGGAAACTTACTCGTATTCATGCTACCCACAGAGAGAACCATGTAGCTAGCTACCTTTCCTGGCTTCGCGCTCCGATTTAACTACTAGCATTCAACGATCGTAATCGCTCGGCTACATACAGGAGTAATTTGATCTTACGCAACAGAACAGATATCTTTATTTAGAACGATATAATGGAATAAATTTATTCTACAACGTGAATCAAATAATCAGACTACTTAGATTTTCACATTATCCCAAATGGGTGTTAAATGCCATTCATCTGATAAAATTCAATTTAATTTAAGAATTGAAGAAAATAATGTATTACTGTGTAATGGTTTACCATGATTTTTAAAAATAATTAATATTATTTTTTAAAATCATGGTACATTTCAATAATGCGACATAGTGATTGATTAAGATAAGCTAATTTAACTTGTGATCTTAAATTTTCTAATTTAATAATAAGGATCTTGTATTTTCTAATTTGGTAATACAGTGACAAAGATGATTTAATGTATTGTTTTTAAGATATAATCAAATTGCGGATAAAGAGAAGAATTGTTTAATTTCATTATAAATATTTAATAACAAACCGACAAAGCTGTAAGAATGCCTTTTAAAGTATGAGAATTCTGTGTTGAAAAATCAGTAATACATACGAAAATTTTGAAAGATTTTTGCGCATATAATCTTATAAGATTATTTTGAAAGTATAATTCGATAAGCAACAGTTTACGTAGCAGACAACGACGTTTTAACTTCAGGGCTATTATAGAAATTATACTTACACGTTGTTTTGGATGTTCCAAATCTCTTAACTTTTCTATTTAATTATGAATTTACAGAACTTATTAAAAACAATACCTTCGCACATAAACCGATTTTTATAATGTAAATCTTAAGGTATTGTTGTGCTGCCTAATACTTGAAATACACATGTGTTGTTTATTTTATTTATTATGTGTGCCTGTTTAATTATATTCATTACTGTTTGCATTGCATTAGAAAGCAAATAATAATGAATGTTAAGCGCAAACGCGCCGTTATTATTTATTTAGTTTTCTCTGATTGCCTAAGGTAGTTAATTTGGAAACATATTAATTATCTCATTAGGACTTCTATGCCGCTCTTTTTGTATTTCTTCAGTATTTTTCATTCGATTCCATCCTTACGTGTTTAATGCATATAGCATCTGCTAATTTTTATGTAAATTTAGCATTAAAAGAATTTACACTCTAAAAATATAGTTTATACTTTCCTACCTTTTTTTTAAATATGTATAAGTGAAAAATATTTTAATTATTTCCAAATAAATTTCATCCTAATAGAGCAATTACTTTTCCTTTAAAATGTAACAGTGTTCTTTTGTCAAAATTTTGTCAGAATTATAATCATGGTGCACGATTGTATATTTCATTTAGTTAGTAGTTAACGTTGCATATACAAAGACTGTTTAGTAAAGTTAGGCATAAGAATCAATGAGGTTAGAACGTCTTTTGTTTTTAGGTAGCATAAGCTAACTAGACATCAACAGACTGTGTAAGGAATTATTATGTATTAAGCACGACAAAGTCTAGAGTAAAGGTGTAAAAACCTTTAACTCAATTATGATTCATAGATTGCATTGACTTGTGAATGAGTCACCGACTCGACTAGCTTAACTGAAAATGTTGACAAGTAACTTAATATAAAACAGAATTAATTTAGCCTTATGGCTTTTCACAGATTAGTCAACGCGCTGGCGGGTTCTGAATCGAAAGAGTGGAGCCTAATGGCCTAAAGGCACAACCTAAGTCTAATAACAATCCTAAATGGCTAACAACTAAGAAGCCTAATGGCAAGAAGCGCTCAACGCCAAAGAAATCTAATCACCAGTAAATCAAAGATAACAAAGTGGCCTTCAGGCAGACAGAACGCGCTCTAAATTCACATTCCAAAACCTTTTCGTAAATACTAAATTCTTGCTACCTCATTTGAATACGCTTGTGCTAATTGATTTACATTCTGGCAAGAAAGTTGGGTTGAAAGCAAGAGAGAAAGGAAAGGTTGCTTCAAAATAAAATTAACTGTTAAGTAAATTAATTAAATCCCTACATTTTTCCCTATCAGAATTTAAGAATACGCAAAAGACGTCCTTAACGATCTCGTTAAGGAACTTAAATTCTATCTATCTAAAATTTTCTGTGCCAACCTCTTACAGTGAAGTGGGATTTTAGTGTAGTAACAATTTTGTTTACAACAGAAAGAGCTGGTCCTCTTCAGAAAGTTAAAATTTTCTAGCAGTTCATAGCCCTCCCGCCCCCCCCCAAAAAAAACAAAAACTGAGTTTCTCTTTATTTGGGTATTACGCCTCAAATGAGTATTACTCAAAATGAATTTTGAAAGGAAAACGAAAATAAAATAGGTTAACAGGCCTTTATAAATTCATAACCAAAATTTTTAAATACGATTTTACATAATTTTCAATTTACGATTATTTGAGTCTAACCCTCTGAACGTTATTCAATCTACGTTCATTTTAAGACTAAAGTAATATTAAACATCTTACTTCTGTGTACATAAATTTGCTGTCACCAAAGGTGAGAAAATTTAATTGATGTTAATTATTGTAAAGAATGTTATTTTCTGATTTAAAGAGAAAGGTATAATAATATGATGGAGGTTTTTTTTTATACAAACGGTGATCAAGCTTCTTGTCAGTAAGTGTCGTTTATTAGAAATCATAAATTTCATTAGTGCTGACTAAATATTTATACAATTTCAAAAGTAGTGAATGAGTTTTATGTTAAAAGAAATACTTACAGTAAATTAATAGTTTTACGTTTATTACTTTAAATTTATGTTGTTTATTATTTAGTTAAAATATAACTCAATCTTTCATTCACTCTAAATGAATAACTCTTTTTCCTTATTATTCAGGAATATATATCCATCCGATATCTATTCACATAAATTTTTTCTATAGCGTACAGAATATTTTTTAGATAAAAAATGAAGCGTTTTCCTCTGATTATAATTGTTAGCACACATTTAAAAAGAGAGCATTAAACTAAATACATGTTTAAGTGGTATTGGAATTAATGTGGTACTCTAATATCCCCATTCCTCATTTGTAGTAAAATCAAATATGTTACACAAGTAAAACTAGGAAAAAATTAACTTTTCATTAAGGCAAATGTTTGCATTAATTTGCAAGAAAACTCTTTTGATCTCGAAAGAGCAGATACAGCAACTGTGTCCAAGGAATAAAAGCATTCTAATAAAGCACGTTATTGTTAGAAAACAGAGAAACGAAATACCTAAGAAAACCGTTGCAGAACAGAGCATGAGACCTCGAACTTAATTTAGCACATTCGATCACTGCAGAAATTTTTAATTTGAAGAATAAAGCAATATGTTTACTCTCCCCTCTGACAAATAGACGAAAAGAAGAAAAAGGATTAGAGTTTTAACTCATTCGAGTATTACATCTTTGAAGTTTATTACGGAAGGCGAAATTTTAATGGAAAAAGAAAACAATACCTTCCCTTCTTTAATTTTATTTCAGAATATTTAATTCCGATCAGTTTCAAAGCACTCTTTTAAGTGTAAAATTTTAGGAATAGTGAAAGGATAAATTTCAGTAAAATATGTCACTCATTTAAGTAAATTAATCTCTGTTATTTAGAATTAAAATTTCTTGCGAAGATGTGAGTTTTCGTCACACAGTGGAGAAACGCTGGCACGTAGGCACACCAAATTTTGAATACACTTAGTTCTGTATCCGAACGAGTGTATGTGCCTAAATTTTGAAATCCTGTTTTTTTTTATTTTTTCATATTTTATGCTAATTTATCAAATTTTATACTTAAAAAATTCATGAAATCAAAGAATGTGTTTTTTCCGCACTCACACAGTTATAAACCTGGAAACGTCTTCTATTACTTCGAGAGGAAGAGATGAAACTTTGAAATGTCAGAATAAAAGTCTGAAAAATAAAAAATGGGTTAAAAGGAAACTTGTTCTGCAATTAGTTAAAAAATAAAATAGAATACTTTATTACAAATATTTTTCGTTTATTTGCGTAAATTTACCAACATTATTTTAGATGCTTTTAGTGCATAAAAGCATCTCGAATTTTTATTCATAAACTTCACTTTAACTCCTGAAGCAAATTAAAGTTGAACATTTACGAATAGCGTTAGTTTAAGAATTAATATTTTCAGAACATAAAATTCTGCATATAAAATGATTTGCCCACAAG
This sequence comes from Stegodyphus mimosarum, assembly GCA_000611955.2. Classification (NCBI taxonomy): domain Eukaryota; kingdom Metazoa; phylum Arthropoda; class Arachnida; order Araneae; family Eresidae; genus Stegodyphus; species Stegodyphus mimosarum. The sequence continues at coordinate 6,637 of KK122477.1, read as the reverse complement.
CAGTGACAAGTAATAAGAGAAACAATATGATATTATTTCATTGTAAATTATTTTTGCAGAGGCGAGATTTATACGGTTCTATTACGTTATTTGGTAAATAAACAAAACGTTTAAAGAAATAAAAAGTTTTGACCTTCAAATTATTTCGTGATGGCAGTTATGCTTATTATTTCTTTCGTAGCAAAATGAAAGGAATTTTACATAAGATTGTTCTAAGATGTTACGAAATATTCGCTAATGTAGAAAATATTATCGAATTCGCGAAAGAGAAAAAAACAAAATTTTGTGGAAAATTTCCTTAATATATTGAAAACGGCATTACAACAAAGCACAGTCCTGACGCTTATAGCAAACCATTCATGAAGATCTTTGCAATTGTCGAAGGTAATTAGATATATCTGAAATCAATTATTAGCTTACAGCAGTTATTTTCTGCTTCAAGAAATCTCATAGAATAATTCGAAGCGTGATTTGCAGAAAATAGAAAGTATCTCGACTGAATGTCAGAATAACGTAATGCTTATATAACAACATCTGCGACAAATGGAATGTTATTACGGCTATTATAGTTATTGCGACGAAACACATTACGTGTGATAGGTTATTGTTTACTGAATTAGAAACATTCGCATTTGCCCAAAGAAATCGTTTCTGGCGAAATAAAACTGGTTTTGAATGCATGAAAAGGTTATTAAAATCCGTTAATTTTCAATAGGCAAGCAAAAATGTCAGATTACAGCAGTTTGAAATGGAAAATCAGTAATCTGTCATTTGCAGAGATATGTTTTCGGGGGTATTCGTTCAAGCTTGCAAGTAAGGCAATTGAGGAAGTTGATTAAATATTTGAGATTGCATTAACGTATATCTTTACAGCAAACTAAATGGCAGTTTAATAAATATAGGGAAGAATGGAAAGTGAATGCACAATGTCATGAATTCATTATCCTCAACCTCAATTACTTCTGTAAAATTATGAAAACATTTCAGCTATGGAAGATAATAAAACTGATTTTAAAAATATGATTGTTAAATATGTTGTATCGCATTCGAGCAATATTTGTGTTTTTCAGCAATAAATATTTCTAAATGAATGACAGATTTTTTCTACTTCTTCAGAAAATATGTTGCAATAATCTAATCAGAAGAAAGATTTAGTAGATAAATAATTAACATCAGAGGTGCTATTAATCTCGAAATTAATTTGCAACACATTTTGTTCTCATAACTTTAGTATCCGAATCACCTTTTCAAATTTATGCAACCAAATGTTATCGCGATGGGTTATTTAAAAAAATCAAATAATGAAAATTCTGTGTGTACGTATGTTAATCGCATTATGAAAAACTACGGAACTTAAAGCCACCAAAGTCTTACCTGAATAATTTTTAAGATAGTCCTTGGCAGAACTAACCGAAATAAAACTTTCTCATCTCCGGGGCGCCAAATTCTTGCTATTCTGGAAAATTTAGGATATTTAACTCAGTTTTAATCCACACTTTCCGCTATTTGAAAGTAACATCTTGTAACTACTTCAAGTAGAATACTTATTTTCTCCATGCATCAAAATGCAGCCGTTAAGTAAAGTTTTAATTTAATCTTTCTGCAATTGTCTAGCAAACCAAGTGATTGAAAAGCAACAAACAAAATTCTTAGTAAAAATCTTTTCTAATTTTATTTATTTAAATAAAAATGCATTTAAATCATGAAATATCTAATTAAAAACATAAATTATTATGCGAAGTGACACTAGCCGGACTCATTAAAATCATTAGACTCATTATGATTTTTTTTCTTTTTTACCATAACTCTTTTAGGCAGCTGACAGTTCAAGCGAATAGTTTTCAAAGAAATAATATAGCGAATATGAAAAGATATATTACAATTCTTAATCTTTTTTCGGGAATTTTCAGGATATGCTATATTTAAATATTTTGTGAATTTGTTCTTGAATTTTATGTGGCGTAAAAACTAATAAAGAGAAGCTTAATAATAAAAAAGCTAAAACGTTTAAGAAATTCAGGAGAGATTTCATGAACAGATAACTGCTGTGTGCAGGATGATGATAAGCTAATACACTACAAGATCAGCTGAAGGTATAGAAAACAAATTATGCAAATTATTACTAATCTTACCGAATATGAATATAATGCCAACGAAACTGAAGCTAAGCTATTAAAGGAGCCAAATACTATTTCGACAATCAGAAAAAATTGTAGTAAAAATAGATGAACATAAAACAATCGTACAGAACATTGGCTTAAACAGAAAATGTACAGTTAAAATTAACGAAAAATATCAGTGTTATAAGTTATACTAAGGTTATCCCAATATATATTAACATAAATATGTTGTCTTTAAATACTTTATTTTGCTCAGCAGAGAAAAAACGCTTCCTTAAATTATTAGAAGAAAATTAAGAATATAATACTTCGCACAGATTGATAATACGCTAACAGCAAATGTTTTTGCCGGTAAATTGTAGCTGCCTTAAAGTTCGGAAAAATCACAGTCCTGACATTGAAATAAGAAAATGTGTTTCATTTGAGATACATTATTTGGGGCCGAAATAATTTTTGTTTCGCTTTCAGCTGTTTATGTCATTTCTTTTTACTTTTAAATATATTGGTATCTCGTGTTTAGATTCTCATGAGAATCGTAACGCTGCATCAACCATTCCTTACACTCTCTTCCAAAAATTAAGTTCTCATGCATTGTTAATGGCGTTAATGTTGAAAAACAGAATATTGCCGTTTACCAATAAAATGTTAACAATGAAAAGCTTTTAAGAATTCTTAATTAAATTACCTTTCTTCTAGTAAAATCTTTAAAAGGTGGGTAGCGGGTTACTTCCTGATATATCAACTGAAAGTTAAAAATAGCGGAAAGCTGACCCCAGAATTAATTCTTAGACGAAAAAAGTTAATTAAATGCATTTCAACTAAAAAAGAACGTAAAAAATGAGGAATTTATAGCTGAATTTCGTAAATTAATTATTTATTTACTTATTTTAATAAGATCTAGAAAAAACAAAATCTGGAGTGAATGAAATAAAACAAGCTAGTAATATTCATACCTTGTAAATAAACATAAAATTGCAACAGGGTATACACTGCAATACGTTGCGTTCATTCCAACAGGATAGCTTTTAAACTAATTCGTCATCGTGTATAATAACGATGAAGTTTTTAAAATCTGCTGTTATTCAGCTAAATTAACATTAACACGGAAGGACACGCCCGCTGTATTATGTAACACGAGAACTCGCATGGGGTGTCAATACACCCCAAGAAATTAAATGAAGTACAAATGAAACACATCATTACAATTCTATAAAAGAATGCATTCTGTATTAGTTACAACATTTATTGTATAAAATAGCTTAAAAATAATGTTTATTTTAAAATTAATAACAAATAAATCAAAAACACTTGCTTCTTTCATATGACTAGGAATCATTGATTTCTGTCAGAAATTTTAGTTTTTTATTTGTGAATGCAATTATTTTCGAAATTATGCAGAATTATTACATGAGCAATGAGTTATATAATTGATTTTCAAATCAATTATGTTCAAGAAGCATTAAATCATTGTAGTTCATACATGAAGCTTCTATTTCACAGTGCTCTTGACATATATTATTTTTACACTTCACACATACAGGTTTTTATTTTCTGTCTTTTTCCTTGACCACATGTAACATCTCCGGTAACATAATGTTTTTTTCTTTGTTTGCTGTTCATCAAGAGAATCTTCGTTGTGTTCCTTCTGTTTCTGTCGTTATCTCAAATGAGGATCTAAAAGTGCAAAGGCCAGGTTCCATGCATTGATGAGGGAAGCCACATCTTTGGATATATATGTATTGCCAGAGATTTTATTTATGATATTACGGGACGCCATGCGTCTTTAAACTCGAAAAAGGTTCTTTCGGCCATTTTCTTTTTTTATCTTTTGCTTTAAAATACCCAGTTTGATCACAAGGAATGTCTTCTGAAGAGTCGCGTTATTCTGATTCAGACTGATGATCACTAAATATGTCTTCATTATCTGAGTCTCCTAATTATTATTCTATAGAATCTTCATCTGACGAAACCTCCTGTAATAATTTTTGAAGATTTTTCATTTCTTGATTATACGTCAAATGAAGAAAAAACCGAACAGAGCGACTTGAACATACCATGTCTCACACTGAAAAATAGCAACACGAATGCTCGCGTGGGGTGTCGGCACACCCCAAACTGTTTTTAAACCACAATAAATGTACGCGAGACATATACAACATGACCTTAGAGACAGCTACTGATAGACTTAACCGTTTCGGACTTAACCGTATGGGGGAAGATCGCCGGCGATTTTTTTTGAGCATCTTCAGGGTTTGACATATTCTCAGTAATATAATTTTTTATTTATTTAATTTGATTTTATAATTAATATTTAACTAAACATGTAATGAAGTCTTTGGTTTCTTTAAGCTACTGTAATTGAAATGTATTTGATGTTGCGTTATAATTTTAAAGATTATGTTAGACAGAGCACTTGTGTGTAACAGATAATTCTGTTTGTTGGACGAAAATATATAGCAGAAATTTCAGTGCAAATCTTACGTATGGATAGCTTGTAAGTAATAGCGGTTCAATTTTGTAGGAGTAACAAAATTATTTAAATTATCGCAAAAAAGAACATATTTCTAAACCTACCATTACTCACTATTTTACTTTTTACAAGAGAGTGCTTAAAATTGCATTTTAGAATGGTTTATTTTTACTATAGCAAAGTATACAATGGCTAGGCGCCTAAGGGGAGGGACGTTTTCATGGAGAACCTTCTAAGGGATGTTGGCTCGTATACACATTACACATGTTCAAAACCACGTAAACGCCCAATGCAGCAAACCTATTCTCAGGGACTCGAATTAAGAACCAAACTTTTAGTTATCGCTCGGCTTCAGCGACTTCACCGCTGGTGGGCTTCCATTCGATGACCTCAAAGACAGTTGAAGGGGAACGAAGACATCATCACTCAAGTGATCAAGTGGTATTGTCTCGCGTTCCCGCTATCATTAGGAAATACAACAAATACATTGTAAGATATTGCAGCTCTGGATACTATTAAATAAATTTCATAATTATTTCATTATTTCAGATACTCGAATTACTTTACAGGTGGCAGATGACGGAAGACGAGGACAACTGGTGCCTAACAAAGGTAAGCAGGTATATGTTCCACGCCCTCCATCTTGATCCGGCAGCTCCCGAGTCCCAGGAGATCTGTCTTGTGTTAGAATTACTGTAAGGATTACGGTACCAAATGTTAAAATAAGGTGGTAAGTACAGTGATAAGGCATCAAAAGTAAAACATCTAAATTTTTAAATCATCAAATAAGATTACGTTGTGTCAGCAAAAAACATGGATAATTATAAATAAGAGATGAGAAAGTCTGACCTAAGGAAGAAATATATAAATATGAACTTACCCAGAATCAGAAACCAAATGCTGAATGACGACAACCAAACAAATGTGAAACCAAACAATCACATGTGAAACCAAACAATCACATGTGAAACCTTTTTTTATTTATTTAATTCTAAGTACCGCAAATTCTAGAATAAATAAGAATGATTTTAAAATGATAATAATAGCCAGACAAACAAATGGAGCACGCCGGTTCTTACACCTTTCTGACACCAGATCTGTGCCACACGTGACATCACGAATATTACGATAATACTGTTGAACTCATCGGCCCAAGTTTATCAACCTCCAGTTGAATGTCTCGCAAATTCCACGTGGCTTTCCCAGTCAACAGTCGAAGAAAGAGGTACATATCAGCATGGCTGCAGGGAAGGAACCGGCCGAAGGGTCCGTCCTTCACCCCAGAACTTCAGACGCAGGAGAATGAAAACCGTATGAGTTGTCTTCATTCGATGACGATTTAAAAAACGATGCGTAAATACAAACTGGAGGCTTGCCTGCACACCTTGGGAATGCGTTTGTTTATCTGTGAAGTCGCATGAATAAACAGGGACCTGGATCATTTTATGTGAATGCGTTAGCTGCATGAATATAAGCATTAGCTGTTGGAATGCCTTGGTGATGCTTTTGGGGGCACGTTGCCATACTTCTTAAATACATCAAATACTACTACTGATAAACTTACAATAGTTAACTAGTACTGTTTCTAGTACTACTATTACTACTACTACTACTAATAATAATAATGATAACAATTCTTAAATTCATCAAATGTGATCGGTCAGTTAAATACATTAATATATTGGATACATGATTAAGTTACATGAATACATTAGTTATATACTTAAGAGCTTGTTTACAGTAAGGCACTTGAATACATTAAACCTCTTTACAATCATTATTTGGGAAATTGCGTTATTTGAGTGCATACATGCGTTGATGTAATAGATACATGATTATGTTATGAATATTCTTTCTGCATTTAAATACTATTTATATACTTGAATACTTGATTGCAATAAAAAGATTTGATCAGTTGATTACTATTATTATTGTTATTCTATATACATTGATAATATGAGTACTTGAATACGGTTGTTGATACTATGTAAGGTTTCTCCTTCAATCTCTTGACTCTTTTCGTGAGCATAAACTGTGAAACCTTATG
>KK122476.1:43679-83688 GCA_000611955.2 Stegodyphus mimosarum | reverse complement strand
GGCGTACGTCCATCGATCATTATTCCACCCCATACCATCACACCTCCACTACCAAAACGGTCATGTTCCACAATGTTCGAGGGATCATTTCGTGTTCTTGACTCCCTCCAGATGTAAACACATTTAGAATCACCAGTTAAACTAAACCGCGACTCATCAGTAAAGAGAACATGGGACCACTGATGTTCAGTCCAGTTTTGACGTTCTTTACACCAATTAAAGCGATCCCTCTTTTTCTGTGAAGACAGTAAAACACATAATACGGCATAAAGGACTTTTTCATTAAGCCATCTGTATATTGTTTGCCGTGATGCAACAGTTCCAGTGGCGGCTGCATGCTCTGAACTTAACTGGCGAGCACTAGCCCTTTCTGTTACGACGGGCAGTTAATGCCAGATACCTATCTTCAGAAGCAGTTGTCATTCGTTTCCGACCTTGTCCAGGCCTCCTTACAACACTTCCATCATTTTGAAACTGTTTCCATAGCTTAAAGACTGTCTGTCTTGAAATATTCAGACATGTGGCTGTTTCCATGATTGACTGTCCTGCTTCTAAACGGCCGATAATTCGCCACTTTACAGATTCTTCCTAATGATACTTCGAAGCCATAACAAACTGCTTTGAGTCCCTACACACTGAAATCAAACGCTATGTTGCAGAAATTCACTCAAATATTCAGTGCGCAAAGCGCTTGATTCACCCTTGGATGACGTAACGCCTAGATTTGCATATCACAAACCGTTTGATTACTTTTGATTGGATAATGCTAATTAGGCTTGGTTTTCACACATTCCCTGCAAATACGGATCACATTGATTCGATATTTCATTGAATATCATCATTTTTGGGTATGTAAAGATAATTTTGGACATGAGTGTAAAAAGAAACATTTTTAATAAAAAAGAAATTTTAGGAGAAAAAGGAATATATTTAAGGCTGGTTATTTATGCTTTTACATCTAATGGGAAACAGTTCAACATAAAGCATATAAATTCACATGCACTCAAACAGATGCATGATATGTATTTGCTATTCTTGCATGTAAACTCAAAAATACACCAAAAACATGGCAATTACATGGAATATTGAGATGGTGTTGAAATGAACCAGGAGGTACCAAATATTTTTGGATTTTGAATTTTATAACAAATTATAATGTAGTATTTTAACTACAAGATGATTATATTTTAAAGATCTTTAAAAGTTAAAAACTAACAAATTTTAAGGATAATATAAATGTTGCATGTAAAGCACTTAGCTAAAAAGTATCGAATAACATCTTTCATATGTATGTGCTAATAAATAAATAAATCTGAATTAGTTTGTTACCAGTTCGCTTATCCCGTGCTCTATAAACAACTCCATAAGTTCCTTCTTCTATTCTATTCAGACAATGAAATTCTTCAACACTGCGACAACCTTGTATGGCTGGTAGATAAGTAGGAAGTTTAGGTGCAGGATCAGGAACTGGTTGCTTAACTGGTGATGTACCTTTCTTGGAAAGACTCTCCACAGGAGCTTTGTCTGGTTTAGCTTCTTCCACTTCTTCTTCTGCTTTAAAATACAATAAAACAACTGTCATGGTCAATATAGGTAACAATAATACAATCAATTTGCACTTTAAAATCTAAATTAAAGCATGATCTAAGTAAGTAATAATAATAAACAAAATATGTAAATTTTAATTATTAAACAATAATTTAAAATTTGTATAGCCTTGTATAAAATGGTAATACAGGGTTCGTACACAATTTCTGCACACGGAAATTTACATTTAATACATTTAAGGACCATTAATGAAAAAAATTAAGGACTTACGAGCAAATGGGAACTGAATAAATTCAATTAAAAATGTTATCTACACCTGAACTTCATTTTTGTAATACCATCCTAAAAAGAGAATAGATCCTTAAGTAGGATGAATTCTTATTAAACATGAATTAACAAAATTATTGATAAGTTTGAGAATAAAATCAACTTTATAACATGTATCAAGTAGCATTAAATATTTTACATTTATAATAGTTATATATATATATGAAAGAAGATAAGTGGCATTTTATTTATATTTTACTAACAGTTAGCCTTATGTTTCATTTTTGTCGCATACTTGCTCAGTCTAGAGGTTTAGCAAGTAGATTTTATGTCAAGCGGCATATATTAAAATGAGAAGTAAGATCATAATCAGCATGATTCATAACAAAAGATCACCCTGTCACCGCTGCTGCTTGCCTAAAGAGAGACCTGCTGATTAGGAGAAACCTAAAAGGCCCGATGTAGGCACTGTTGGCAAGTTTTGAAAGTTAGTTGGGCTCTGTCTGTCGCAGTTAGTGTCGTAGCTTTGTGTAGAGTTCCAGGGATTGTAACCCAGTTAATATACTCTAAGGATCCAATACGCCACTAAAGTAACACAGATGATAAGTTGTATTGTTTTAAGTCTCACTAAATGCAAAGAATAAGTTTTACATGAATTTTTACATTTTTCTGTTTTACCTTATTGACCACGGTAAGGATTAATGAAAAGCAATAACTAACTTTAATACGTGGAGATAATTTTAAAAGGTAAGCAGTTAGTTATAAATAATTAAATTAGGTAGTTAGGTAACCTTAGTCATTATGGATCTGCATGGCCAATATGAAATTTTATTTATATTTTAACAATATTTGTTAAAAAAGCCCTATTAAAATCCCAATCTAATAAAATTTCACAATTTAAAATACACGTAATTTATGACACTGATTCTTAAAACGATATTAGGATAATTACACATTAAATGCTACAAAACATTTATGTTTTGTAACAACACTCAAAAAAATATTTATGAGTCTTTTTAATTCGAAGCCTTTCCAGACATTTTGGCTAATTTAAATCAATTTCCTTCTCTTTAAGCATCTTTTCTAACAATCTGAAAACTGTCTCAATACACAAACCAGTGTTCTCACTAGTTTCTGTGTACTTTATCTCCTAACTTGTCAACCTCTCTACAATACAGCTATGAGGGTTTACTTGATCTGGTAAAAGTTAAATAGTCCAAAACCTCCCGACAGACGTGAAGCAAATTATCACTATGTCTGAAAGTAACTACAATGTCAGACAAAGGTTTAAATAAGCCTCTTATTTAAAAATAACTTAGAACATTAAGTCATGTTCTGATGCTAACAAAATCAATTACAGCTTGTGGTGATGTAATTAAACAATAACAGTCAAATTCAACTAAAAATGTGGACTAGTGGTCAAAGACTATACAATTTTTAATTTTAATTTAAGCTGGCTCAGTAACTATCATTTGAGAAAATAGAAATGGGAAACTACAGTAAAGGCTGAAATCATAAACAGCTGGGTAATTTACATAATAATAACTGTGATATCTTTGAAGAATGATTTTCATTATGTATTCAATTTCTTTCTTCAACACATTTACTTTTCATTTTAGAATTTTTGGATTTAATTAAGGATTTCTGTTATTCTAAAAAACTAAAAAGCATTTAGAATGTATAGAAAAAGCTGAAAACAAAATCTAGATATGTCATAACTTTTAGAATTTAGAGCATTGGAAGCAGAATTTAGAAAGGCACTAGGCAGCAGAACTTAGGATCCACAGAGATTGCATCAGGTCGGAAAATGCCTAGTGCCAGTTCTGTATGATGCATTAAGCATATTATATGAATATTTTAAATTGTCAGTTTTTAATTTCTTTATTAATAAAAAAATTCATTTCTATAACGCCTGTCCATGTGATAAGATTAGAAGCATTTTTGATATTTTCCATTTCATTTGTGTCCACTGAAAAGTAGAGAAAATAAAGGGAAGACAAACATGTTAAGGAAAAGATTCTAGTATCCAAAGTGAAACATTTGAGTATTATGTTTTCATTGTTCTTCCAGACGTTCTCCAAAAAGTAAGAAATTCATCACAAACTTTCTGTAAAATACATCCATTATGTGTTAATACCATGGTGACATTTTTCATCATATATTACTGGGATCTTCTAGGTTCGTGTGTCTATAAATCTTGCGTTTAAATCCTTCCAAACTTTCCAAGCTTCAGTGTCTAAAATTCTAAAGAAAAATGATCTCTACCAATTCTGTAATAGCCAAAAGCCAGAAATATTTTGAGAAAAAAAGAGAAAAGTGTAACATTAATTTTATAGAGAAAACAGAAGCCTATTCTGAGAATTCTGAATATTCTGAGGCAATTACATAGGAAAAACTCTTACTGTGAAAAAATTAAAAAGAAGACATTTTTAATTAATTACATAGCTAATTCTGCTTTTAGTAAGAACTGTTTCATAAATTTTGCTTTATAACATTATACCTTGTTTATTGCTCAGATTCAAAATATTGTATAATAAGTTTTTATTAACATAGAACTTTATAATATGACAGCGAAAAATAAAAATGTTTTATTTTAATGTTATGTTTTAAATATAATTTCAATATATTATCATTATTTTAATTAAATTTATCAATGTTACAATGTTTTTAAAAGAAATCGTTGAAAAATTCCCGGACCTCGGAATTGAAATTTTTTTATAAGAACTGGTCTTAAAATCGCCAAAATGTTGATAAGTCGCTAAATTTAGAACCATTAAATTAAAAAATTCACATCACCAAAAGGGAAAAGTTGTTTAAGAGCTCTTCATTAGAAAAAATGAATTTCGAAATGCTTATGTTTCACTTCTTGCTTAGAAACTCGAGTATCCCACTATTTATATTAGAAATAAGAACAAATTATAACCCATTCAAAAGATAAACATATATGTCAGTAAAGCACCAAAAATATTCCTCCAAAATGCTAATTCTCACTCAGAACGGCAGTCCTAAAAACAGACAGAAATTTCAAATGATTGAAATTACAGACCTTCTGCCGATTCTGGCTGAAATTAAGGACTTTAAAGGACCAAAAATCAATTTCAGAAAACCTAAGGACTCTTAAGGATCGTACGAACCCTGTAATAAGTTAATAATACTATAATAATGATACAAAATACTTACACAATTTTACAAAAAGAACAAATACACAATAATCCTAGTCATATATGACTAAAAATAAAATTGAAATTGCAGAGTTGTCAAAAGTGACAAACTTAAAATCAAAATCCTCAGCAAGAAACTTAAATGTAATCAAATTTACAGATGTCATTTCTATGCTATCACATGTACTATTCAATTAAATTATGTTATTGTCCCTATAATTCTTCCATACAGCCCCATATACTTCCTCTTCAATCAAATATATAGTAATAAGAATATTTGCCTAAAACATTACACATTTTATATAATTATGCATATATATATATATATATATATATATAATTACATATAGGGTGGCCTGAAAGTCATTAGAACATTTTAAAATGAAATGACTTTTTTAATAATACTCACTTATTTTTTTACAAACAGAAAATATATTTCTTGAAAATAAGCTTTATTTAGTTTAAAAATTATACCCTTTAAATAACCAGAATTTTGCTTTTCACGCTGTGAAGGAGTAAACCATCACCTAACATAATGTTTCTTAGCTTATTTCTATAGTATTTTCAAAGATGTTGGCTTTCAGTTGATAAATGATTCGAGGATTGTTATAGTGTATTCTGTTTTAAATCTTCCCATAGAAAGAAGTCTGGAACAGTTAAGTAAGCATGGCAGCCACTTGATTTCGAGAGTTTAGTGAAACTGCCCTTCTTCTAAAAATGTGTCTTGTTATGTTGTTATTACCAATCTCACTTGTCTGACAATGGTAAGCATAAACCTGCCATTGGCAAAAGCCTCAAGCGCCATATAGGTGACAGCTTGACTTTAGCTCAGTTCTACATCCAATTTTGAGACAATACCACAGGGGACAGGTCCAAGGTTCTCCCACTCAAGAAGACTTTTAGTTCGCTGCATATTTAGGGTGACCCCATGCCACACAGACACTGTACATTTACAAATATCCATGCCTTCTTGGGATTCGTACCCAGGCCCTTTAGTAAGGGAGTCAGAGTCACTACTCATTATACCGACTGAGAAGCAAAAATGTGTTTTACACACAACATACAATAATATGCTTTGCTTTGATCACTCACTTGCACAGAAAGTCATGTCATTCAAACTTGGCATTTTCTGTTGCAATATTTGCCATATTCATAATTCCAAAACAGAGGGTAGAAATCAATAATAAATCAAAAATATTATAAGCTCTACCAAAATACTACAAATATTTATAAAAGTTATCAAATGAATATTATAAACTAAACATGCTTTATCTGAATACTGCGTATTTTTAAATTTTATCTATAGAAGCATATTATTTAGAAGTTTTAAGACATTAAAAAAGTTTATAATGGAATATAAGAGCTTTATTTTATTTTAAATACTAACATCATTTGTTTAAAATAATGTCTATAAAAAATAAATAAAATAAAGCAATTTTTAAAAATTTTCTGTGAAAGCCCTTGACCATACATTACCTGAAAATGATAAAATTTCTGAAACTGATTTGCTCGAATTAGCTGAACAAAAGCCTTCCTATTTTAACAAATTTCCTTCATACACATTTTTCTATCTATTAGGGGGGAATAGCGTATCACAAGCTTATGTCACCACTATTTAGGTCAAAGAAAAAATTTTAAACAAATAAATTAACTATGTGCTTAATTTTACTTGGCCTGTGGGAGGAACAAACAAATGAAGAAAAAAGTGATACAGATAACTGAAAATTCTAATCACATAGCTGCAAATATGCTTGAAAATTAAACAAGCAGAAAATGCTTAATGCACCTACAGTTACAATTTACAATTATGATAGATCTTTTTTCTATGCATAAGAAATTTCTTAAAAAAAAATTGGGGGGAGGAATAGCTTTAAGCTTAATCAAACGTACCATTTTAAGTGCATCCTAAAAAAGACAGTGTAACCTATTTAGAAACAGTTTCAGTTTCTCAAACACATACTGTGACAGATGTTCTTTGTCCGGTTTCGCCCAGGGGGGACCAAAGTCGGAATGTAATTGCGCCCCTTTCACAGCAGATGAGAAATCCTGTTCCAATGAGGTCCATCGTTAATTATTCTGGTTTCATCCTCCAAGGTCATTCCAGTGATTCTAGGGATAAAGACGTCTTTCACTGGGGTTTGAATGTGATCCCCCTTTGTTATCCACTAGTGCAGAAATCCTCCGAATTCAGCGGAGGTAACGACACAGTGAGCGAGTAAACCATACTCGCTTCTATGCAACCATACTCAGTTCTGCAGCTAGAGAGGAAGGTGTTTTTTCAGGAGAGCATCCACTGCTAGAACCTTCCTGCTTTCAGGCTATAGGCATTTTGGATGGGGCTGTGGGAATTTTGGCCCCTTAGAACTATGATTTCTTACAATTCATGTTATTATTCATAACTTGAGTTGGAAGTTCATTTGAAGCCTGCATTACAACGGGGGCTTTGGGTAGCGGATTCGCCCACTACACTACAATACATTAAAATATATTGCTTGATTTTGATTCATTAGAATATTCAAAGAGTAAAGTTTTATTTAAATAATATGTGCATAAAATTTACCTGAGGATTCTTCTTCGGCAACCTCTTCATCCTCCTCTTCATCTACTTTTGAATTATGACTAGAACCTACAGAAACAAACATATTTTATGAGAACTATGCTGAAATTCTCAGAAAAGACAAAAATAATTTTATTTTTTTTACTACAGCAAATAATGTTACTTTTTTTAAAGCTGATAACATTTAATAGAAAAATTAAAACATTTTTATTAATACATCACTAAAATACATTTAAAATGCATTTACTCGAATATTAAATATATTTTAATCATACTTTTCAAATCTCTTAAAATTTATACTAATTAAAGCATACATGAAATTTATTCCAATTTTGAAGAAATAATTACAGAAGTGTTTTCATTTTGATAGGGCACTGATGAAACCAATCCTTTTGTATCTAAATAAGCTTTATTTAGATTTATATGGATTGCTAAACTAATATTAAAATCCCTATGAATCTAATTAAGCCTTACCACTAACTGCCTTCAACTTGCTGTTCACAAATTGTGTAGCGTTTTTTGAAGCTTCATATACAAACTTTGAGAGCAGATGCAGGACACTGATATGAACTATACTGACAAAGAAAGCAGAACCAGAAATGGATAGGTCACACTGTATGCAAATACTCCAGATCAGCCTTCAAAGCTTCACTAAATTTTGTAACATCATACAGAGAATATGCATACTTTTAATGAACACTGAATTGGCAGACATGAATTTTGTATCTGGATTAGCTTACAGTAATAAATGAGTTGTCGTAAGAATGTATCAAAAAAGGTACCAAACTAGATGTGCAGCACAGTATGAAATGTTCGTGCATTTGCATCAGAATCTGACTGCATGTGGATCCTTCAGGGTTAGGATGCAGGATATTGAGCAGTAATGATCGACCCAAATTTGCATGTTGCATATTATAAACCCGATACAAGCATGCATGTGGTTGTAACTGCAATAAGATCACCTTAACCCAGTATATTGTGAATTATCCATTACATCTTTACATATATTTCAACACATCCAGTTTAGTAAATAGATTATTTGTGACATGTGGCATTTGCATAGGGTTTCTGTAGCAAAGTTATGGTAATCTGGAATTTCCAAGTTGTTATGAGGGTGCCCTGTTATTGGGGAAAACCTTCACATCACATGATTGTGAGTTACATAACATTACTTCATTATTAATATACAGTAAGGTATTGAGAAGATGGCTATTTAGTTGAACTATACATATTAACACTCCCACAAGATGGCTTGAAAGTATTGGACTTTACTGAGGAAAGTTCTACCTGATACTAAATTATATTCCTACGACTTTCAATCAGCAGTAGCCGTTCCAACACGACTGGACTCCAACTAATTATGGCACTCAAGTATGAGAATATTTGAACTACAACTTAGAGAATTGATAGATACATTGCCTAATTCCTTTGCATAGACTTCTTTCCATGCAGGACCTTCATGATTATTGTGTACAAAATAACTATTATGACAAGAACTGCCATTAATTGCTAATATGCATAATTTAAAAGTACCTGAAAATGTTTAGCCATCTGTGCCCCATTGGTGTCAGGCATGCATCACTACAAATGATCAGAAATTGAAACTCTCTAGTGAAACCATATTCTGTGTCTACCAGAAGCTAAACTGTTATGTTTTGCCTAATAAAGCACTTTAAACTGTTTCCTGTGCTGTTTTCTGACTGTGTCTTTGTGTCTCCAGCAGGTAGCAGATTCGGTCATGTTTTCTATCCAACTATGATTCACATCAATGTTCTCCATCTCCCCTCAAATTCTGTACATATAGAGTTTTGCAACACAGCATAAAATTTGGCTATTGTAGAATAAGAGGCATTTACTAGGTGGTACATCTGGTCATGTTTTTCTGTCTTGGCAATTTGTCTTAAAGTGGAAAGGGCAAAGTCTACATGATTAATCCATTTTATTTATGGAGCTACAGCTAAAATGAAACAGCTACTCAATGCAGATACAGAGAATAATTCCTGAATATCTTCTTTGAGCAGCTCCACAGATAAAATGAAATCAATCAGCTCTGCTTTCATAAAGTGATCTAACGATTTGGAATTTGGATGGAGAATGACAATTTACATCAAAATAATGCTTTTACCAACTGCTAAACAGCATCTTGTACTACCTTACCATGCCATTTCTGCACACACATTCCATTATCAAATCTCTTTATTTCAGTCCCTTCAATTTCCCTTTACATGTCTGCCAGATACATTTTTAAATTTCCCTCAGTAATAGCACAAGTTGAATATGGAATAAATACCATATATATACATACAGTGGTGGCCAAAATTGTGGACACTTTTGGAAATTTTTATGTTTTTGAACTTTGTATGCTTATAGAAAATGTTACGTTTTGTAAAATACAAACTTGTATATGTCATTTTAAAGAGAATTTATTACTGAATTCAATACAAAACACAAAATTCAATTATTTGTAATACAAAAAAAAGTTATATGTACTTTAATATAAATAAAAAAACACAGTTATGAAGTGGTTTGTAAGGTCTAGCTTTCCTGGCCAACCACTGTTCTTGATTTGATGTTATCAAATGTTAGTAACTGCTAGTAGAAGCTGACATCATGTTTACACTTGAAACAATTCATTACTTTGCTTTGTTCTGTAGAAGGAGGACCTGTTTCTTATACACTGCAATTACAAGTAGGAATTTTTGTAAAAATTTTAATATTTAGTCAAAAAGCAATAACATCAAATAAAAGAGTAGATTGGACACCTAGAAAGCGATGTAATATTATTGTGTTACGAGAAAGTGGTCTTTCCTATGCTGAAATTGCAAGACAGGTGGGTGGTTCAGTGACTACATCTGGAGTCCGAAAGTTTTGTTTACGATATCAGGAGACAAATTCAATAAAAAACAAAGAAGGAGAAGGTCGAAAAAGGTACACCACATCTATTGATGATAGATGAATAAAAAGACTATATCTCCAAGATAGAAAAATGTCACCAGCGGCCATCAGAAGTGATTTGAATGATGCTGGTCTTTCTGTCAGTTCAAGAACAATCAGGAGAAGATTAACAGATGTTGGACTGAGAGGTAGAATTCCACGAAAAAAGCTTTATCTTAATTTCTACAGTGGGCAAAGGAACACATTAATTGGACAGATAATCAGTGGTCACAAGTTATATGGAGTGATGAAACTAAGATATCGTTATTCGGTAGTGATGGGCGAAATATGTAAGATGTAGAATAGGAGAAAAGCTACATCCTGACTGCATTCAAGCAACTGTTAAGAACCCAGTTAGTGTTATGATTTGGTCATGCATGTCAGCAGATGGTATTGGTCGCTTTCATGTCATCGATGGGACACTGAATGCCAGAAAATACATTGACACTATTCTAGAACCAAAACTTCTACCTTCCATCAGAGATCTCTTTCCCAACAATGCTTCGTTTATTTTGCAGGATTCTGCTCCTTTGCCACACGGCCAAAATATCGAAAGAGTGGTTTCGTACAAAGAGTATTAAATTGTTGTCATGGCCAGGAAACAGTCCTGACCTCAATCCTATCGAAAATTTGTGGCATCATTTGAAAACTCTTGTCCGAATGAGGCACCCATCAAATAAAAGGGAACTAATTGAGGCTATAATTGTTTCCTGGCATCATGTAATAACGGAAGAAGAGCTTAAAACTCTTGTCAGCTCAATGAAACGTCGATGTGAAGCTGTAATAAAAAATAAAGGGTACCCTACTAAGTACTGATAACTCTCCGCAATCATCGCTATCTAATGTATATAGATAACTATTATCGCTTAACTTTTTTTGTATTGCAAGTAATTGAATTTTGTGTTTTGTATTGAATTCAGTAATAAATTCTCTTTAAAATGATATATAAAAGTTTGCATTTTGTGAAACGTAACGTTTTCTATAAGTATACAAAGTTCAAAAACATAAAAATTTCCAAAAGTATCCACAATTTTGGCCACCACTGTATATGGTAAGTTGGTAAATACAGAATATACAAGTTTCGGCTATTAATTTCGAGGACTGACATAACTGTAGGAGAATGAAAAGCTGGAAGATGGCGCTAATGATTGCATATTGAAGAGCATTTTCTTGCGCATGTGCAGTGCAATCGGCGCCATTCTGAAGTAAGTGGTTCTCGTGGAAAGGCGCATTAAAATGTAGCTCTTAAATTCCTATTGTTGAAGTGAAAATGGAGCAAAGAATTAACATTAACTTTTGCTTCAACTTGGGCAAGACAGCTGCGGAAACCTACGAAATGTTAAAACAAGTTAGCATTATTCTGAGGAAGCATTATCCCGCTCAAGAACTTTTGAATGGTTTCAACGCTTTCGGGACGGGCGCGAAAGTGTCGGAGATGGTCCACAGACAAGTCAGCCGCAGTCCGTACACACGCCGGAAGCAATTGAAAAAGTTCGAGATATGGTGAAATGTGATCATCGATTGACTATTCGAGTACTCACCAATGAATTGAACATGGACAAAGAGACGATTCAGCGAATTTTGATGCAAGACCTAGGCAAACGTAAGATTTGTTCCAGATTCGTTCCTCACCATTTAAGGGACGAGCAAAAGCAATTGAGAGTGGACGCATGTGGCGAACTTATCCACAACCCTGATGCTGACCCTGCATACCTCGATAGGATAGTCACGGGAGACGAGTCTTGGTATTATCAATATGACCCTGAAACCAAGCGTCAAAGCTCCGAATGCCGGTCTCCAAGTTCACCAAGGCAGAAAAAGTTTCGATTTGAAAGGTCCAAAATCAAGGTCATGTTAATCGCTCTCTTCGATTGCGATGGACTCATTCATCATGAATTTCTTCCTCCTAGCATGACTATCAATGGACAGTTCTACACAGAAGTTCTTGACTGACTTCGAAAATGAATTCGTAAAGTGAGGCCTCATTTTCAACAAAATGGGAGTTGGCTGCTGCTACATGACAATGTCCGCCCACACATTACATTGCCTGTGAGGCAATTCTTAGCCCAGCATGGTGTCATTCAAATGCAGCATCCACCATACTCTCCAAACCTAGCACCCACAGACTTTTTTCCGTTTCCTAAGCTGAAAAATTCGCTGAAGGGAACAAGATTTCAGGATGTCGAAGCCATCAAGAAAACTGTAACGTCACTATTAAAGAGCATTCCAAAAGAGGACTTTAAAACTTCTTTACGAAATTTGTACAGCCGAGCAGACGTGCATTACGGCTGATGGGGATTACTTTGAATCATATTAAATGGCTATGAGTTTAACCTTTTTTTCTTCTGAATTATTCCCTGAGTCCTGGAAATTAATAGCTGGACTATATAAGTGTGTATAAGCTCTAAAATATATAACTCAAAATTACATCTTAAATTAACAATAGCCCTGTAATTCATTTTAATTCCTATATTTCTCCTTTCAGTTCTAAAAGTAGAGATTGTTTATAATATCTATACTGAATTGTCTTTTCAAAATTGATACATTTGATGCTTGTATACATAGTCCTGCAATGCGACAGCTTTTATCCAATCAGATTAAGGAACCTTTTGACTATTTTTTTGAATGTGCACTTACTGTCCCTCTTTTTCTCCCTTCACCTTACACACATCGTTTGCTGCTCTGCTTAGTCCACTATCTAAAAATATGCTAAGCCATACAAAATTCTGGGAATATGACACTACCATCTTTTGCAAAGTTAATATAATGAGTTCTCATTCTAACAATATAGTAAAACCAATTGCTTAAATCCACTGTAGTTATCACCCGATCATCATGACATTTATAGATTATTATATATAACAGAAAGGGGAGACATATAAATTATGCAAAGCCATAATACCAAAGTAAATACAGACTGATCAAATTTTACAAGGTTGTGTTTCAATTTACAACCTATTGCCTACTTCAGCTTCTAAACATTTGGTATCTAAAGTTCTCTGCCCTATGATGAAACTTTTTTTCAAAACTCTCCTCCTTTACAAAAGTTTAAAAGGCTTTTAAATTCTTGTTGATAAACTTAAAAATCAGAAAAACTAGAAAGTTAATGAAGAAATTTCAGCTTTCTTCCAAATTTTTACGACTTGATCATCTAAGATTTCACGACTTAATCATCTAAGTTTTCACGACTTAATCATCTAAGTTTTCAAATGTTTGGGTACTTTCCAAGTATACAAACCTCCCTACTCTAGCATTCGATTGAAATATTGTGATTTTAGCCTATTCTCGAATATATATGTGACAACAGTCAACCCATGCATTCACGTCCCTACAAGTGGATTAACATGATTTATATTTAACTGCCATTTCGCTGATCAGTATTCCCAATGCTGTGGGGGCTATAACAAATCCCAACAAACCATGGAGATATTAGCTGAGAAAGAAAGCATTGGATTTCTTTATAAATACTGTGTTTTGCCTTAAACAGAAATATGAAAATTTATATTCTATGCGCCTATACTTCTAAAAAGACCAAATTCTGTGGAAGTGCAAGGAACTGCAAACAAAGTGTTAGAATATAAGGGTGGAAGCAGGTTTCAACAATCGATTTATATTTCTGGTGACCATACCAGACAGAAGTGCAGTAACACCGATGGCAGAAATTCAAAAGCATATCAAAGAAGAGATAACCATCTTTTTCAATAAGCGAAAGAGATGCAACATCCATTAACTGCAAGAAACCAAATCAATCACTGGAAATTAAATTTTGTGGAACAAGAAAGTAGCATCCATACACGTTTCATTACTGCAGGAAATGTTCAAGTGTAGAAGACGAAGAAAGGAACTGCCTGATATCACCTCTTAACAGTCAAGCTGAATGTATTTGGCAGAAGATCTAGTAAGCAAATGAAAAGATTGTCAAAAAAATCTTTTTTATGTCATTAAATGAAAGAAAAAAGTCTAAAAATGTACATATTGACATCATAATTTTTTTTCTGTCAAAAAATATCTTGTTTCTAATAAACTACTTCTTTTAATAATTATTTATAAGCACAATAGAGCCCACAAACCACAATGATAGCCAAATACATGTTTTCTCATCAATTCACAAAATCACCAAGGAGTTCTAATATAACTTTAAATAATCACAATACTTCCTTCAAAACGCACTTTATTTTGCTTCTCTTACACAAAGAATAAACTGACTCCGTCCACCGATTCTTATCTCTAGTTTCGTGGAAAAACGTGAAAGAAAATTAAGGGGAAAAGATGTGATTCTGTCAATGTTTGTTAATGCTCAGAAAAACACTTTATTAATACTCTTAATTACTTTTTATAATTTACAGAAAATGGATTTTATTACAAACAAACTTCCCCCCTCCTGAAGATAATACTTTCCAGTTTATATGGAGGAAAAGATTAAAAGGTTAATATTTTACACTTTATTTAGATTGACTTCTTTAGTAAAAAATTACAAAATGCTAATAAAATTTAAATTTAAGAATGTGAACTACAGAATTTTTTCATAAAATTATATCACTTTAATAAAATGAAAGCTAAAATGAATGAAAGGTAGTAACAAATCCATGGGAAAAAGTTAGCATTTAGGGGGATATACACTCATAAGTATATTTTTTTCAAAACTTTATTCAGATTGCAATAGACACAATTTAATCAATCATAATTGACACTGTAATAGTCAAAGATAATGCGAAATTAAGAAATACACTGCCAAACATTAAATAATACCTTCAGTGTCACTATCACTGCTCTCTGATTCACTTTCTGTATCATCTTTATCATCTTTATCATCACTTGGTTGATCACTTTCCTCATCCTCCTCTTCCTGCTCTTTATCCTCCTTATAATCCATTGGTTCTTCTTCTAGGAAAGGTTCTATAACATATTAAGTTTCATTGCTGACACTTATAAGTGAATTTTAGTTCACTTTTTATGATTTAAAACAAAACTATTTTCAAAATATAAAGTATAGCATATATAATGCACATTCAGAAAATTTGAATTTTGTTTACAAACTGATTCCTAAAACAAGAACACTACATACACAAACAAAAAAAAAGAGAGAGAAGGAAGAAAGAAAAGAACTATGAAATTCATTAATATAAAATCAGCTGAAATTAATATATAATTTCTGTCAAGGTTCATAGCTATTAGTATTTTCTGAAGTCTCTAATTCTACTTGAAAATTTACCCAGAACTCATTAAATAATCTACAACACCCCGTATGAAATAAGACTTTTTTTAGACTCAGATATGCTGAATTTTTTTTAATAAACCTTTATTTAAAATATCAATGTATTAATAAATTTCTAATCTTCCTTATACTGTTAAAAATTTTCATTCATTCTAATTTGCATTTTATGAATTAGAAAGTGAAAGAGAGCTCTGTAATTATAAAATGTTTATTTCCAACTCTTTGATAAATAACATTATTAGTTCAAAAAGCCATTTAAATATATAGCACAATGCTAATATTTAAATTTATAAATTTATTTAATTAATAATATTTTAACAAAACAACACTTTTTTGAAATTTATATTACAGACATAACTCTATTTTAATAATTTAAAATTATGATAAATAAATAAGTACAGGGTCTGGGAGGAAATTAAAAATATAAACTGCCTGAGATAAAACTGAATATGAAATAGATTAATGGTATCGAGACTCCATTATTAAGAATACAATCCTACATCATAATGACATGTTAGTAATTTCACTACCAGATGTCATTAGCTAAGCACGGTTCTTTTTGGAAACAATACAATAACAAGATAAAAGGAAGTACAATCACATTATAGCAAACAGTTGGACACTTGTAACTTTTTCTGCCATGAAAAAATACTTTTCCTCACTCTAATCTTAAGATTATTTTATTACCACACATCACTTCCACATATATAAACTGCAACGATGCATTTAATTTAAGATTAACAAATATCATAACAATATAATACACAAAATATTATGTTCATCAACATCCTTTAATTTATAAATTGTTTTTCCAATTGTTAGGTATTAAGAATAAAAGCATACTAAAAACATGAATGTTGGAAGGCGGGAATCAGGAAAAACATTTCTGTAGAAGCAAAATACGCACAAACTGAACCATGCAATAAGAAAAAGAAATATACCTGGAGAAATATGAAGCTCTTTCTCTTTCTTTTCTTCAGATTCAACTGTAATTTCCCCTCTGTCTTTAGGAGGACTGCGAAAACGCTCAAGCCGTCTTTCTTTTTCCTGCTGCAACCTTTCTTTTTCTCGTAACTTTTCACGTAAATCTCTGCTTGTAGTTTGAGCATCTTAAAAAAATAATAGATACTGCTCTTAGAGTTGTTTTTGATAGTTCTCTATTAACATCATCAGGTATATCACTCAATGATAAATTAATGATTGGCTCTAAATTTCAAGATAATCAATCTCTTTGACATTTTGATTTGCTACCATTGTCACAAATATTCCATGTATGCAGATTTTGTAAAAAATGTGCTACTATTTTATTCTGATGCTGATTTAGAGAGAATAGTGTGGACACAGTCTCCTCATGATAAATTAGAAGAACATCATTTAAAAACTCTTACTTATGATACCTCCTCTACTCCACATTAAGCCGCAGAGGTTTAACAACTGACACAAAGTTTCTAAAAATATGTTAAGATTTTTTAATTAACTTTTGTGAACGTAAACGGCACCAGCATTTTTATGTTCTGTCTTATACTCAATAGTTAATAATATTATAACATGCAGGTGAATGATGAAGACTACAAAAAACATATAGAAATTCAATAATTCTCAGGCTATAGTTGACAAGCATAAAAACATCACATCATCAAAGCTTGATACATAACATGTTAAAAATAAAACTACCTTACATAACACTCTTATAAACTTTCAGCACTCAATAAAGAAGATATCAATACAACCATTTAACACATTTAAAAAATTATCTGCAAAACAAAAATAAATATAACAGTGATACTTTAAAGTCCACTTATTGCATTAATAATTTGCAAAAATTACATAATTTCTTCATTTACTTGAATGTTCTAATTTTTCCCCCTCAAAGTTTAAAAAATTTGTAATTTTTATGGCAAACAACTCAGGCAATGGAAAGTTGACTTCCTTTTGTAATATCTTGCACTTGATTCTGATTCATTTGGTGACCAAAAAAATTGTCTCCCTTGCACTTCCTCTCACTCTGCAATACAAGTATCCATACTTGTACAGGAACAGTTGATCACAGAGAAATGGATGAACTTGCATTATATAGGACATTACTGCCCATAGTGACTGAAATATTCTGGTGTAATATGAAATAGAGGCATAGTACATGCATCTGCTACAGTATTAAATTTGGTTTTAGGTCTTACATTACAATATTATATATGAAGCAAAAATCTTCATTAAAAATATTAATGAATGTTATTCTTTTCTGTTTTAAGTTTTGTTTTACTTTTAATACCATGACAATATAAATGTTTATGCTTATAGGTACATAAAAAATATTTTCAAAGGTACGTTTCTGTCTTCTGACATTTTCGGCGGTTTGGCAATGGTTGCCAGATAAGTTGTAATCACAATATACTTTAGCAGGTTTTAACTAAAGTCATTAACATGAATTATATAAAAGCTAAAAAAATTCTGGCGATACTGTGTAAAATTTGCTAATAAAATGTTTATTTTTGCAAAGTTCATGGAAGTTATTTGACAAATGCTTTAGCCTTCATGCAATCCATTTGAACATGAATCATAATCCGTTGGAACATGGATCACTGCAATACTTCTAATCTGTTTGAACATGGATCATATTCCAGATTAAGCCCACTAATTTTATCACGGCCAAGAGAAAGAAAGTAACATGTCACTGATTAAGGCTTTGGACATATTTTAAGTGACAATACAAATTTTCCAAGCCCCATCACAATTTTGAAGTACTATCACGATGAAATGTAACAAAGTGTATATGTACACTACAATTTGCATTGACTGCAATATGCAAAAGCAAAACCTATCAGTTATTAAAACTTCATCAGAAAATTAAATCTACCGATTTTTTTCTTAGCATTAGTTTCTTAAATCATGTACATCATTTCAAATTAATGTCCAGATTAATTATGCATAATTTCACTAGCATATTTTTCTTAACCCTTTTAGTACCGAACGACGATATATCGTCATTTGGTGCACTTGCCAAAAATAACAACGACGTTATATCGTTGCGCCTTTGTTGGGGCCTTATTGTACTCATCACAAGAGGTCTGTGTTTCAAAATAACTTTATAAAATGTTAAAATGGTTCATATTCGATGCAACACAAGTGAAAAAATGGTTATTAGATTTAACTTTTTGTTATATTTTATGCTGATTAGTGCCGCGGGTCTGTATATGTTAGAGCGATAAGATAGAAACGGGACCCGGGATAGTTTCTCTGGACCGTAATCGCAATCTTTATGATGTTTATGATAGTTATCGGAGTATTCAAGTGGCATGCGTACATCGACTGCGTCCCGTTTCTATCTTATCGCTCTAACATATACAGACCCGAGGCACTAATCAGCATAAAATATAACAAAAAGTTAAATCTAATAACCATTTTTTCACTTGTGTTGCATCGAATATGAACCATTTTAACATTTTATAAAGTTATTTTGAAATACAGACCTCTTGTGATGAGTACAATAAGGCCCCAACAAAGGCGCAACGATATATCGTCGTTGGTATTTTTGGTAAGTGCACCGAACGACGATATATCGTCGTTCGGTACTAAAAGGGTTAATAACAGTGCCAATATCACTTTACTTTTACTAAAATGTCTTTTAGGATCTCGTTATATATGCTCATAAAAATTTTATATCCAAATACATCATAGTGTAATGTTTGTTGATGAGAAATAGTTTTAAATTATAAATATTACACTACTGTCAGTTAAAAAATACATTAACTATATTACATTCTTGATTTTAAGTCAACCCTACCAAAATGATGGCCTTTTGCAAGGGAAAAATCCTGTCTTTCTAGCGTTAAATATAAACATTATTTAACATTTATGGATTGAAAAACACTGTATTGTAATTTCCTCACAAACTATTTCTATGGGTTAATTAATATTACATGATTCACACGAGGTAATAAGAGAAAAAAAAGCACCTTCTCTATGAGGCCAGAGAGGCAAATTGGATGATAAACGATCCATTTGTCCCCTATCTTGTTCTCGCTTTCGCTTTATAAAAAGCAAACGCTTTTTTCGCCATTCCATTTTCTTCTCTTCCAATCGATCACTAAAAAGTACAGAAATATATATTACATAATTGGTATGGTTTAAAATTTATAAACAGTTAGTTAATAAGCTATAATAGTCTGCCTAAAAATCAAAATAATGCACTGAAAGGAAAAATTCAATAATTTAAATAAAAAATCAATAAAGAAACTTGATTTTAAGGATAAAATGATTATAATGAGAAGTTCATCAACTAGATAAAAATTAAATAGATTGCATTAATGTTTAAACTTTTTCATATCCTCTATCTAAAGTTACAACCTAGAATACCTAGCAGATAAAACACAGACTTTAATATACAAAGTTGCTTTTCTTTATTAAAGTCTTTTAAATAAAATATCTCATCACATGATTTCAACTACATGCATACACACATTGCAGCTTCTGTCCATTTCATTTTGAGAAATCAAAGAATTCATTAGAATTCTCATACTAATTCATTTCATATGTATTGAAATTACAGTACAGTAAAATTATGATTCCTATTGGGAAGCATGGTCAAACTTAGATTTCAATGCTTAGTTATGTATTTCTACACTTTCTGTACTATTCCTGTAAATAACAGCAGCAAGCCAAAAAGTTACAAATGCCTTTTAAACCACTCAAACAAATTCTCTAAATGAATGAACACGATAATATTAAAAATTAACAACTATTTATTCAGTTAAATATGGCTTAAAATTAGCACTGCTAACAAAAAACACCAAATAAGTATAGAACTATATTCTATCAACATTAGAAAAACAACAACCAGCATTATCATTCTACAACAGGAAAAAAATAGAACAAAAACATAAGCTGAAAACCATGGGTGAAGTAGTAGTTAAATTTAACTACTGATATTAATTACTTTACAATCTGTAATATACTCCCAAACTGCAAAGTGAAATTTACAAATTGAACTTTGCAATTTAAATTTAGAGCAAGCAAAAGTTTCAAATCTGTGAATGTAAAACTTAAATCATAATCCAATTACAAGAATTAATAAAAAAACAAAGTTCACAAGTCTATTCAAAGAGGAATTCTTACAGTTCTTCCTGATCAACTTTAAAAAAAAACACCAATGACAGCCACTTGTCTATTCAGCACCTGATGCACTTCGGGGAAGGTGCTCCACTTCAACGGTATCAGTGTTTTCAATGGAAGAGTCAGAAATCTCCAATAGATGTGTCATTTTTTCTAGAAGCCTTCAAGACACCAACATCAGTTTATCTGTTACAGGGTTCGTACACATTTCTGCGCATGGAAATTAAGTACTTTTAAGGACTTTTAAGGACCATTAATGAAAAAAATTAAGGACCTATGAACAAATGGAAACTGAATAAATTCAATTAAAATATTATCTATGCCTGAACTTCATTTTTGTAATACCATCCTAAAAAGATAATAGATCTGTAAGTAGGATGAATAATTATTAAACATGAATTAACCTGGGTTTGATCGCGCTGGGTGTCTCACACCCAGTGACTCCTTTTTCACGCTTTTTCTTCCCATCTTTTTTCAAAAATGGACGAGTCTTCGTGTAGCTGCCTCAAAGGTCATAACCTTGGAAGGGGAGAATCGGCGAAAGAATTCTAAAAATAGATCAACTTAAATTGCAGGGCATGGGTATCTCACACCCAGAGCGAGCATTTCTGTAACTGTTCTCAGTACAAGCAGACGTATCTAAATCGTTCTTTCGTTATGGCGCGTTACCGCACTTATGACGAAGAAATGCGGTATTTCTAAAATTTACTGGATACTGTTTCTTCTGATGAAGAAAATATAGAGGAAGATAATGATTTTTCAGGTAATGAAGAGCAGATGATGAAGAATATTGTAGTGATCATGATTCTTCAACAGAAATTGAATCTGATTCCGAAAACGATGTTTCAGATTTAAGTGAAGATGATTATTTTCTCGGAAGAGATAACATAACGAAGTGGAATAAAGAAAATTTCAAAGCTAATGTTAGAATTTCTGAAAAAAATATAATATCAAAACTCCCAGGAAATACACCCGTTTCAAAGAATGTAACTTCTCCTGTGGATGCTTGGAACCTCCTTATATCTTCTGATATGATAAAGAAGTTAGTGCATTGGACTAACAGTTTTATAGAATCGATTCGAGAGCCTTCATCATGGGAAAGAGATGCAAAAGAAACTAATGAGGCTGAAATTAAAGCATTTATTGGATTGCTTTGTCTCATT
Source organism: Stegodyphus mimosarum (assembly GCA_000611955.2). NCBI lineage: Eukaryota > Metazoa > Arthropoda > Arachnida > Araneae > Eresidae > Stegodyphus > Stegodyphus mimosarum. The sequence continues at coordinate 61,734 of KK122476.1, read as the reverse complement.
GGTTTGCATAAACCATCACATGTGTATATACGAGATCTTTGGGCAACAGACGGCACAGGAATAGAAATATTCCATACAACCATGCCATCAACACATTTTTACTTTTTACTGAGATGCATCCGATTTGATGATATACAAACTCGCCAGAGCAGAAAAGAATTAGACAAACTGGCCCTGATGCGTGAATTCTTCGAAAATTTTGTAGAAAACTGCCAAAAATTGTATGACGTTGGAGAGTATGTAACCATAGATGAAAAATTAGAATCTTTTAGAGGACGATGTCCATTTTGTCAATAAATGCCAAAGAAACCATCGAAGTATGGAATAAAAGTTTTTGTGCTCGTCGATTCGAGAGTGTTCTATACTTGGAAAATGGTAATATATGCCGGTAAACAGCCATTTCATGTAGATAACTCTCCCAGTAGTGTCGTAAAAAGATTGGTGTATAATTCAGGAATAAATCTAACAGTTTATAACTGGTACACTTCTTATCCACTTTCACAAGAACTTTTGAAAAAAATATATAACAACTGTTGGAACATTGAGAAAAAATAAGAAAGAAATCCCTCCAATATTCTTGAATACAAGAGAAAGGGACGTTTACTCTTCCATGTTTGGATTTCAGAAGTGCATTCGACTCTTGTTTCGTATGTACCAAAGAAGAATAGAAATTTTCTTCTGCTTTCAACAATGCATAATGATAATGCAATAGACATCACTACTGGAGAATCCCGAAATAATAACTTTCTATAATATAACGAAAGGAGCTGTCGATGTCGTCGACAAAATGGCTGCAACGTATCCAACAGCTAAGAAAACAAATTGATGGCCTATGACAATATTTTATGCAATGCTGAATGTAGCTGCAATAAATTCACGCGTTATTTTGCTATCCACTAAGGAACCACCGACTCAGAATCGAACACAATGTTCTTTTCTGAAAAGATTGGGATTTGAACTAATCGAAGACTACAAAAAGATCAGACAATGCTCCCGCAAAGTTTGAAAGTAAAACTGGTAAAGAATGAGGACTACAAAAAGATCAGAAGCCAGCAAACAATGCTCCCGCAAAGTTTGAAAGTAAAACTGGTAAAGAATGAGGACTCTCAACCATCTGCTAAGAAGGCAAAATAATAATTAAAAGATGTGCTGAATGTGGATCTAAAAAGGACAGAAAAACAAAATATATTCGTGAAAAATGTCAAAAATATGTATGTATGGAACATATGGCATGTATTTGTAGGAAATGTACAGAATAATTTTAAGTAATATTTTAAATATATGTTTAAAACTGTTTTGACTTCATCTTTTTCTTCTGTTTTATGTTTTGTGTAAATTTTATAGTAGAAAGTAGGAAGAAACCACCCTCGGTGTGACACACCCAGCGCGTGTAATGCCGTTCGTTTTTCTCGCGCGTGTAATGCCGGGTTAACAAAATTATTAATAAGTTTGAGAATAAAATCAACTTCATAAAATGTATCAAGCAGCATTAAATATTTTACATTTATAATAGTTGGACATATTTGAAAGAAAATAAGTGACATTTTATTTATGTTTTGCTAACAGTTAGTTTTATGATTTTTTTTAATGCTTCATTTTTGTCACATACTTGCTCAGTCTAGAGGCTTAGTAAATAGCAAGTAGATTTTATGTCAAGCGGCATAGATTAAAATTAGAAGTAGATCATACTCAGTATGATTCATAAAAGATCGCCCTGTCACCGCTGCTGCTTGCCTAGAGAGAGACCTGCTAATTAGAACTAACCTAAAAGGCCTGATGTAGGCACGGTTGGGCAAGATCTGAAAGTTAGCTGGGTTCTGTCTGTCGCAGTTAGTGTCGTAGCTTTGTGTAGGTCCAATAAACCACTAAAGCACCACAGGTGGTAAGTTGTTTTGTATTGTTTAAAGTCTCACTAGATGCAAAGAATAAGTTTTACGTGGTTTTTTACATTTTTGTGTTTTATCTTGTGGCCACGGTAAGGATTAATGAAAGGCAATAACTCGCTTTAATATGCAGAGGTAATTTTTAAGGGTAAGCAGTTAGTTATAAATAATTAAATTAGGTAGTTAGATAACCGTAGTCATTATGGATTTACATAGCCAATATGAAATTTTATTAATTTTTTTAATAATATTTGTTAAAAAAGCCCTATTAAAATCACAATCTAATAAAATTTCTAAAAATAATCTAATAAAATTAAGTTTAAATCTAAATAAAATCTAATAAAATTAAGTTTAAAATACATGTAATTTATGACATTGATTCTTAAACGATATTAGGATAACTACACATTAAAAGCTATAAAACATTCATGTTTTGTAACAACAAAACTCAACAAAATATTTATGCGTCTTTTTAATTTGAAGCCTTCCCAGACATTTTGGCTAATTTAAATCAATTTCCTTCTCTTTAAGCATGTTTTCTAACAATCAGAAAATTGTCTCAATACGCAAATCAGTGTTCTCACTAGTTTCTGCGTGCTTTATCTCCTAACTTGTCAACCTCTCTACAATATAGTTATGAGGCTTTACTTGATCTGGTAAAAGTTAAATAGTCCAAAACCTCCCGACAGACGTGAAGCAAATTATCGCTATGTCTGAAAGTAACTACAGTGTCAGACACAGGTTTAAATAAGCCTCTTATTTAAAAAGAACTTAGAACATAAAGGCATGTTCTGATGCTAACAAAATTAGTTACAGCTCGTGGTGATGTAATTAAACAAGAACAGTCAAATTCAAACTAAAAATGTGGACTAGTGGTCAAAGACTATACAATTTAGTTTTAATTTAAGCTGGCTCAGTAACTCTATCATATGAGGAAATAGAAATGGGAAACTATACTAAAGGCTGAAATCATAAACAACTGGGTAATTTATATAATAATAATTGTACATATCTTTGAAGAATAATTTTCTTTATGTATTATTCAGTCTCTTTCTTCAACACATTTCCTTTTTATTTTAGAATTTTTGGATTTAATTAAGGATTTCTGTTATTCTAAAAAAACTAAATGCATATAGAAAAAGCTGCTAATTTTATTTCTTTAGCAATATCAAAATTGAGAAGAAATATGAAATATATATGGTAAGGGCTGGTTATAGGGCTGATGTGGCAGAAATTTTAGAATTTAGTGACAAACTAAGCAACAAAATCTAGAAATGTCATAACTTTTAGAATTTAGAGCAGGCACTGGAAGCAGAATTTAGAAAGGCACTAGGCAGCAGAATTTAAGATTCACAGAGATTGCATCAGGTGGAAATATGCCTAGCGCCAGTTCTGTATGATGCATTAAGGCATATTATATGAATCTTTTAAATTGTCAGTTTTCAATTTCTTTATTAATAAAAAAATACATTTCTATAACGCCTGTCCATGTGATAAGATTAGAAGCATTCCTGATATTTTCCATGCTTGTGTCCAATGAAAAGTAGAGAAAATAAAGGGAAGATAAACATGTTAAGAAAAAGATTCTAGTATCAGAAGTAAAACATTCAAATATTATGTTTTCATTGTTCTTCAAGGCGTTCTCGAAAAAGTAAGAAATTCATCACAAACTTTCTGTAAAATACATCCATTATGTGTTAATACCATGGAGACATTTTTAATTTTGTCACATATTACTGGAATCTTCTAGAATCGTGGGTCTATAAATCTTGCCTTCAAATCCTTCTAAACTTTCCAAGCTGCAGTGTCTAAAATCCTAAAGAAAAATTATCCCTACCAATTCTGTAATAGCCAAAAGCCAGAAATATTTTGAAAAAAAGGAAAAGTGTAAAATAAATTTTATAGAGAAAATTGATGCATATTCTGAGATTTCTGAATATTCTCAGACAATTACATGGGATAAACTCTTACTATGAAAAAATTAAAAAGAAAACATTTTTAATTAATTACATAGCTAATTTCGCGTTTAGTAAGAACTGTTTCGTAAATTGTGTTTTATAGCATTATACTTTGTTTATTTCTCAGATTCAAAATATTGTATAATAAGTTAAAATGGAACTTTATAATATGACAGCGAAAAATAAAAATATTTTATTATAATGTCTTTTTTTTAAATATAATTTCAATATATTACCATTATTTTAATGGAATTTATTACTGTTACAATGCACTAAAAAAATCGTAGAAAAATTCTCAGATCTCGGAATTAAAAATTTGCTATAAAAACTGATCTTAAAATCGCCAAAATGTTGATATGTCACCAAATTTAGAACCGTTAAATAAAAAAATTCACATCACCAAAAGCGAAAAGTTGTTTAAGAGATCTTCATTAGAAAAAAAATTAATTTCGAAATGCTTATGTTTCACTTCTTGCTTAGAAACTCGAATATCCCACTATTTATATTAGAAATAAGAACAAATTATAACACATGAACCCATTCACCCATTCAAAAGATAATCATATATGTCAGTGAATCGCCAAAAATATTTCTCCAAAATGCTAATTCACACTCAAACTAGCAGTCGTAAAAACACACAGAAATTTCAGATAATTAAAATTAAGGACCTTCTGCCGATTTTGGCCGAAATTAAGGACTTTTAAGGACCAAAAATCGATTCCAAAAAACCTAAGGACTTTTAAGGACTCTTAAGGACCGTACGAACCCTGCTGTTACTGTTTAAAGTCTTTAAAAAGAATGTATCCTCTCTCCCTTGGAGGTTCTTACTCTCACAACTCTAGGAAAACCATCTTTTCTAGTACATTCCTCTAAAATTATTTTAAGAGGCCAACTGATCCATTGGACATGATTACGCCCAATTAGAACAACATCACCAATGTTTCAAGCATCATTAATTCTTACTCGCTTGGGGACTAAAAGAGCAGGATACTTATTTCTAAATTTTTGTCTAAGATTTTCACGTAACTTCTGCAAGTACTTTATGCATTTTATCAAGCACGATCAGTCTACACTATCAAGATCTGGAGTTTTCCTGCTGCTGCTTCCATGAATAGGGTCAGGTGTCAGTCATACCAACTCATTTAGATCATCTCGTATGTATGTCAGCAGTCTACCATTTATTGCTGACTCACAGTCACACAAGATCATGCTGAGTTCTTTGTAATCTATGGAAAATTTTCCGAGCATTTGACAAAGTTTTTTTAACATTCTTACCATCTGCTCACCCCACCCACCCCATCATGCTGCTGTGAATAGCAGAGTAAAACTAAATAAATTTCCAAGTGATTATTCTGAGCAGTTGAGTACATGGCTATGTTGTCCAAATCTACTGTTTTAAATGCACTGACTGTTACTATAAAATTTGTGCTGTTATTAGAGTAAAGAACTGAATCATCTTAAGGCTTGAATGCAAGCATCTGTAGTGAGCGACTGGACTAATTTGAAATAGACTGCTTGGTAGAAGGTGCAGGTAAATAAAACGATCTAAGCTTTACATTTTGACTTTAAGTGGATAGGACTAGCATAATCCAAAAAACCTCTGACTCTTGTCTGAGTCAAGTTACCTTTTAACTTGTTTTCATGTGAAATGCTATGGAGAAAACATAGAATCCATGCCGCTACTCTGATATTTCTACTATAGGTTGCAAAAGGATGACCCCAGATTTCTGTTACTTGAATATTCACCAAATAGGACACAATTTCTCTTCTTTTCTCTTTAATCACTTCTTCATCAGTGAGATCTAGTTCTGTATCACTAACTGGCCATTCAAGAAGTGGAAAATATAACTAGCTGGGACCCTCCCACCTTTTCCCCCACTGCGATGAACAATTCCTTCTTGGCAGGTCTGCAGAATTCAAAGATCCAGGCATGTGTCTCCAAGCTTGGACAGATGTCAGATTCCCAATTTTTATAACATAGTTTTAAAGAAATACACGGTGTGAGTCTTCTTTTTAGCAAAAATAAATGTTGTCTGTTTTAAACTCTTTCAAGGCCTCTGAGGAAAGACTAGCAAAAATAGTACCAGTAAGAAGTTCAACCTAGCAATCATTGTTTCTTTTTTTACCACCACCAATTCTAGTTTCACTCTGTACAAGTACATGAGCAGTGCTTTGCATTACCAACTCGCAGAAAGGCTATAGCCCAATAAACAAGTTTGCTTGCATCACTGAAAAAATTTAACGAAATGTGCTCGAGTCCTTCATCACCGTGGAACTACCTTGGTACCTTCACGTGTTACAAATATTCAAGATCATTTAGCCATTTTAGAAAATCTTGACATGTTTTTATATCAACTTCTTCATCCCAACTGATTTTATATTTCCAAAAAGTAATATAATAAAAGGCCAAGAGTAAAACAGACTGGAACGAAATTCTGAACAAGGCCAGGGACATTCATAGGCTGTTGAGTCACTGAAGATAAAGTTTATTACTTGACATCTTCCCCCCCCCCTTCTAGATGAAATAACAGAACACATTGATGGTAACCAAAATTGATATATCATGGAGGAATGCAGGTAACAAAATCATATTTATTTTAAAAATATATTGTAATAGAAGAATGAAATGATTGAAATTTCAGGGAATTTTGAAGCACAGAACATACAGAAAGTAGAATTATGAACACTTTGGCAGAAGGCATGCAGTCAAACACACTTTAGATGATATTTATGGGTGGTACAACCCTTATAGCTTCATATTTTTGGCCCAGAATACATCTGTTATACTACCAGGAGGAATTATTATGCCACTCCTTTTACAACCATTGACCATACATTTTCAACTGCTGGGAGATCTGAAGAATGCAACGGCCATAGCAGATCAAAGATCCTGTGTATTCATAAAATGCAGAACATCATGGGCACCTCACATTATCCAGTTGAAAGGTGGGAAATATAAGCCCAAAAAATTTTGAACATCAAATAGGATTAAAATCTCAGTAAAGTAAACATGGCTAGCAAAGTACCGGACATACAGACTAGAGATAATTGGGTTACATACCCCAATGGTATCTCACAGCATTAGTACAAGACTTTTATTCTATAATAACTGGATCAAATCTACTTTAGCACAAACAATATTGACTCAAAAAAGGGGACGATTTCCCTCCATGTCCAGCTTTACTACAAAAACCATTCTGTGCTTGTCGGTTTGCAAGCAATCAGGTCCACTTGTTTATACTAAGAGGAGATAAGACTTGAAGAAGCTTTAGACTACTCATAGTACAGGTAAGTGACATAGTTTAAGTACATGGCAGCCGAAATTCTAGGAATATTTTTCTTCCATCATTTCACCGTAGACAGGTCAGTGGCATAGATAAAGCTTTTGCCACCTGGACAATCCCTCGATTTACTGCCCCTCTTTATACATAAACAAATAAAAAAATTAAAATGACATATAAGGAGATAAATTTATGTTTATTTTTGAAGAAATATTTGAAGTACACAATTTTAAAATTATAGTATTATTTTGCTCCCCCCCTTAAACCTTCGATGACATCATAGAAGTCTGCTTGATTGCTCCAGTTTCTGTAATATACACAAAAAGAAAGGAAAATTTCTTAAATGCATAACATTTGTAGTTCTTAAATACTTCTTAAATGAAAAATAAACAATTATTGTTCTAAAATACTTTCTACGTGATAGATTATTCAGAAAACTCTTCTCACAAATAGCAGCAGCACTTAATGGTAATTGTGAGAAACATTTGCAATACTATAACAATATTTGGAACTTTATTCTGGAAATAGCATTTTAGAATAAACTGTAAAATATTCAAAAGGACTGCACTTCCATATAATTTAAGAAACTGCTCTGCTAGCACTAAGCTGGCTGACAGACAAAATTCAAGAGCTATAGATTATTGATATGATCCACAAGCAAAAATTTGTACCTGCAAAAAGTAAAGTAAAAAAAGCACAAAGTACCTGGAGTTATGATAATTATATATTACTTATACATAATTATCATAACTCCATTCTTACTCATATCATACTAACTTATATTCACATATCATTTTCATATATGATTGTCATATCATATTACAAAGTATGGGATAATCAGCACTTTTATAAAACAGGATAGATGAGCAACCAGCATTTTATCATTTTGACATATTAAAATATGCATGTATGCAATATAATGCAGAATTGTAATAACAAACAGCATCTCTATTACGATAAAAAACTCATTAATATGCAATAAACAGTTTTTTTAGTTTTCAGATAAACTATTATTTTCTTAATACTAATAGATTAAAAAATATTATTTCATGAAGCCCTCAGTCTTACAATATTGTTACACTATAATATAAGAGCAAGATTAATGTTTTATTAGCATGCTAAAAAATCTTAATAAGTTATACAGTTATGTGCAAAAATATTTTGTAGGCAGATACCACTTTAATCAAATGACAATTTCTATAATCCATTACTACCAGTAAGTATAATTTATATATGTCAAATGATCACAATAGATTTTTAAAACTCATGCCTTTTTTACTGTTAAAAATTTTAATCATTTAGTAATTTACTAGTAATAAAAAATGAATTAATTTTAAAGACACAGTGACAGTTTATTTTCATGATGACCCATGAAAATGTACGGACACTGTGTCTTTGAAACATATTCACTATTTTACCCCAAACAAAAATTATAAAGAGCTTTTTAATTTAAACTTGTGACATCATTATTTTATTTAAAATAAAATGCATTAATTATCAATAATTAATTTATAAAAGTATCATTATAGTTACAAAAAATTTTATAGCTTTATAATCCTCTTAAATATACGTATGTATAAGTTACAGTAGTGTGAATTTCAATTAATAGTGAAAGAATTACCTTCTGGATTCACAATTTTGTCAAGTATTCGGCTGATATATTTTAAAATTAACTTAATCTTTGTTGTATATAAAGCAGTTACACTCTTCTCAGATGTCTAATTAGATGAAAAAATATATCCATAAAATACCTTACCAAAAATTGGAAAAATATAATTTCATTTTAGATAAAGCGTCTACCTTTCTTCCAGTACATTCCTATTTTTGAATGTGGCTCCAAATACTCTCTCAGTTGAACAAATATTATTATAATAATAAATTTTGACGGTCTAAAGCAGAGATGGCCAACCCGCAGCATGCCACGGCGAAGTTTTAACAGTGGCACGCAAACTTACTGAATTAAAAAATTTTAAAACATAATAATAATGTCTGTATCAATTCTGTCAATAAATGCACACATAAACACATTAGAATAAATATAATAACACAGTTACTCTGCAAAACGTTAATTGTTATCCAACTGAAATCCAAATCAAAAATATTGACCTACAGCAGCATACTACACTGAAAAGCAAATATAAGAAACTTATTTCACTGCAAGTGATCCAAATTATATTGAATTATGGAAATTTGTACCAACAAGCAATTTTCGAAATTTACACGATTTGGCTGTCAGATATTGTTGTAGGTTTGGATCAGCATATTTGATGAACAAATGTTTTTTGTTATGAACATAATAAAATCAAAATATCATTCAAGATTAACTGTCATTCACATAAAACACCTAATTTTGTTAGCATCTTTAAGAACTAATCCTAATGTAGAAGACTCGGTAAAAAAATGCATATTCAAAACCTCATTAATTATGAACTGATTATGTAATAGTTATTTAGAATTAAATGTTTCGAATTATTCACTTTTGTTTTGTACATAACCTAATCAACTGAACTTCTAAAAATGTTTATTAACAATAAACTCCTAGATTGTGCGTTTGTTTTATTTATTATATTAGTTTTTAAATGTCCAGTACTTACATAAAAAAAAAGTGCTTTTTGCGTAAAAATTCCATAATCAGCCTATAAGTAATATTTTTTTCACCTTTTCATATTTTTTAAAATGTTGGAGAACTTGGAAATGGAACGCATAACTTTTTTCTTTTTTCCCTAAATAGTGGCACTCTTCCCACAAAGGTTGGCCATCCCTAGTCTAAATAATGCAATAAAGATATTTTCATGAAGTGTGAAGGCATATTTAATTATATAATTAACTATTATTATTATTATTATTATTAATTATAAGAAAATATAATTACTGCAGCCAGCTGGCACTGTGCGTCTGACTTAATTGCGACTGAGTTGAATTAATTGCGATTGAGACTGCAAAGAATGGTGAACCATGAAATATTGTGAACTGTATATATATAAATGGATTTTTAAGTGTTTTTCTTGTTGTCATATATTGCTTGCACCATCAATAAATTTGGATAAAATATCTTTTTCATAAATTCAGTCAATTTAAAAATCTGTGACTGTATTCTTCTTTTAAACAAGAAAAAATCAGCAGCAGAAACGCATAGAGTTAAGATCAACTTCTTATCTCCTACTGCACAAACCTGATTGATGACACAGCAAACACTTTTCCCATATTTTCTACCATCTCATACTTACAGAATATGCAATGTTGGATAAAGTTGGTTTTCACTAATAGTCAGATCTGGCAGCCAACAAACTGAAGCAGGCTCTCAGGGCATAGAATAGGTGTCCAGGTATCAAGTCAATATGATAACAAAGAATGCAAGCTTCAAACAAACATTCGCTTCCCTCAGTATCTTCACACATGACTACGGCAGTCATGATGCTATAAGTAAAAGTAGCTGCTAGATGTTGTTACTGACGCAAATTACCATACCAATCGGCCCAAGTTCGAATCCTGAAGAAGGCATGGATGTTGTTAACTGTACAGTGTCTGAGCAGCAAAGGGACACTCAAAACATACAGCGAGCTGAAATTCCTCACAAGTTGTTAATGGTACGGATGGGTGGGAAACCCTCAGATCCACCTCCCGACTATCCTCCCTCAAAACTGGAGCAGAAGTTTAACAGTTAGCAAGGCAAAGTTCCTTCTAAAGCAGCTTAGGCCACACACAATTTTTTGTTGACTTAATGTTCTGTTTTTGGTTTTTCCTCATGCAAATTAGAGAAGAGGTCTAAGGTGGTAACCTAACATGGTTGGTGCTGATTGGTTGATGTTCATATGGCGGAATCATGAACACAAGGGGATTTGCTGGTTTTTCTTTTCTCTTTGGTTTTAATGTAAAGGCTACTGTTGCAGTCTAGATGTTTTAATTTATGAAATAAATATTAGTTTTAGTTTAGATTAGTCCTGCTTTTTTATTTAAACAAGGCAAGGTATGCTTTTGCTACAACTCTAACAATTTTTTTAAAGTTGTGCAGCCATTTTTGTAAAAAATTGACTTTAAATATAGGCACAGTAACCCCCCTCCCACTTGCACACTTACATACATTTTGAACATTTTTGCTCCCATATACTCATACCGTGTTAGTCAGCAAAAAAAATTGACAAAACATTGTCTACAGGAATGCACAGTACCGGTCTTGTTTCAACCTGTAGCTGCAAGTAAAAAAGGGATTCACCAAAAAAGATGCCATTATTCTACTAATGTATCCATGAATGTCAATACAACATTGTAGATACTGATTTTCTGTACTGCAGCATCAAGGAAAGCCAAAGTAATACAGCCTTGCTGATAATCTATGCTATTTCAGATTTCTTTGCACAATACGTACGGATATTTGACATTGTAAAAAACATGCAATTTCCTGAACCAGAGTATGTGATATGACTGTACAACAGTATCATCCAGCAATGACAGGTACAAGGTACTTGTAAACTCGAGCACTGGTAAGTGGAGGCCATCAAGATCCCACAAAACATTCTTTTTGACCTTCCTGGATCCATCAGTTGCAAATCTGTATAACAGTCATTGGATCTTATGTGGGCAGCAGTTGCATAGTACAATAATCCACAGTCAAAGTAAGCTTTAATTTTCACGCTGTTGAATTCTCAGACATGCGGATACAAAATCACTCTTTTTACATGAAGCACACATAACCTTCAATGCAAAAAAAAAAAATGAGCAAACACAATATTCAAATGAAAAACTGGCATTTCAATCTACTGTATTACCCTGAATATAACATGATATTTTTTTAACTAGTAATGTCCCATTTAAAAATTTACTTGCCCTAAATTTGAGGTCTAGATAATGGAATGTAACAACTCTTCTTACTGGTTCGCCCATGCCTCCGCCCAACCTGCATACAGGCTCAGAATAACATAACAGCCACACCTCTACCCAAGCCACGCTGGGAAAGTCCCAATTTATATACTGTGTCTATGATTCACAGATAAGTGTGTTTTAAGTCTCTCGCAATTGTTATAACTCCTATGTTTGTTCTAATGACATTTACTTTATTTTTTACTGGCCATAAAAAAATCTATGTGACTAATAATAGTAGTGTTGAGATAAAAGACTCATCAAGGTATCAGGAGAACTTACAATAAGAATTTAAAAACTGTGGTTGCAAATGAGGAATACAGAACAAATAAGTTCCAGAAGTAAACATCTGTCTGTGGAGAAAAAAATTAACAAAATATAAGAATGCAAACTCCTGAAGAAAATCTTCTAGTGGGCCTTCAAAAAATGGAAGGTTTTATGAAGTTCAGCAGCATGTGTTAAAATTCGTAATAGTAAAATGAAACGAAGAGCGATCAATATCCCACGAAGTTCTAAAATTGAAAGCGTTAGAAGAGGCTGCTCTTTTGAACACTTCTAAAAAGGACTTTAAAGCAAATGGGTTGGTGTAGAAGAATATGATATAGAATGGTTTACCACTACAACAGCGGAAAAATCTCGCACAAAACCTTCCTGGCCACTTTAGAGAAAAATTGCCAAATTTTTAGTTGTATGTTATATCACTATGCAAAAAACTCAGATACAATCTTGGAAATGCAGACCAAACACCAATCTATTTTGACATACCTTCCAACCTTACAGCAAATAAGAAAGGCGAAAAAATAATCTTATTATTAACACCTTCTGGAAATATGAAAAAAAAACTCAGTCTTTTAGAAAAAATTTATTTCAGAAGAATGGGTTGCAGGCACCTAGTACACGACAGAAAGTGAATCGATAGTTAAAGGTTTCATGAAATGTTGCATTCCCAATAATTTAGATGGCTCTGAAGATAACATTTTTGGGAAGACTGAAAGCATGAACAAGTATACTAATGACACTGATGCAACATCAAAGAGTTCTGATTCTGAATAAAACTTCTTGTAACTTCCCTAATATTATCTAATTTTGTTTTATGTTACTTTACTTTATTGCCATTAATGCAGCCTGGATTATTACTTATTATTAAGTAAATGCTTATCTGACTGAATTTGATTTTATTTAAATTCTTTTACAAAAAAATGAACGGATCACATTAAATTCGGATTCTTTTTTTCTAAATATCTGTATGAAACATTTCGGCATCGTGTTATATTTGGTCTAATACAGTATCTTTTTAAATTGCTTTGAGGCATCATTACTCTTACCTGTAATGTGCATTTTATGAAACTTTACTTATCTGCATATCTCAGCACATTGTAACTTTGACACATATTTCAGGTTTATTATGTGCTTCCTCCACGGTGTAACAATTTTAATGACTACAGTAATGTCAAATAAGGAGAAAAATTAATTATTGTATACAATATTACGGTATTATTACAATATTATTAATACAATAAGGTATTATAGTATACAATAATTATTAACCAAGCCAGTTAATTAATAAACTATTAATTATTAATTAATAAGCCTTTTTTTATAATTACTGAAAAAATTAAATAAAAGATAATTATAATTCAGCAGTGTTAACTCGTTTAGCAATAAATGATTATAAATGACTAAATATGCGAGTATTTTGTGAATTAATGATAACTTTTAAGCACTACGATATTTAAATTTATTTAGCTGTGCCACATTTTTGTTCTATTATTAATATATATAGTAGTTAAGCGATGCTACTATACATTCTAATAGCTCTTAAAACAGAGATAGATGAAGATCAGCAAAAATCTTTAATGTATAATCTCTAATAATATATATATATATACAATACAAAGAAAGTTTTGCTTACAAATGCCTGTCATCTTTAATTTTTAACTCTATGCTCCTGTCTCTAGGTTCACGAGAATCTTTTTTTGCTCTTATATCACGAACGTCTCTAATATCAGGAATATCTCTAATTTCAATATTCTTCCTAACTTCTCTTTCTCTTATAGGGTCATCTCTGTAACGAACAGTTCTAGTATCCATATCTCGAGCACCTTTCCTACTTGAGTCACTGGTCCAAGAAGTTCTGCTTTCTCGACGTGGGTTTCTGTCATGACTTCTGTGGTGATCTTTTCGTCGTGCTAAAAATGTTAAATAAATTTCTTATTTAACAAGTAATAACAAGGAGAACAATTCTTTTTTTATTTAACAGCAAGTTTTTCAAAACCTGAATCACTTTCAACTGTTAAAAAAATATGGCACTTGGAAATTAAGCTTGCACCTGCCAATACACTAATAATACAGCTCCAGACCTTTACTTGTGAGCTTGTGGCAATCCTACAAACTATTCTGGATTTTTCTAGAAGAATTAGATTTTTTCCTAGAAAATTTCGTTGTTGGGGTGGGTGAGAAGGACACTAAGAAAAGGATTTCAGAGCCATACCTGAGGAAAAGAGGTAAATATGTGCCTCTATGTAAAATTCAAGATGCCCAGCTATTCGAGGTGGGAAGACTGCATGTACACATATGCAGTTATTTCATAAAACATATATTTGTTTCATGAAATAACTGATCAAAGCAACTAATGTGAGTAATAAATAAATAATTCCTCACTAACTGGTTATTCTAAAAATTTTCTAATGACATACATTTAAAAGTGTACAAAAAAGAAAAAAATATATATTTATACCAAAAAAGTCATTTGTTGGAATTGCACAAAATATTATTTTTTAAACAACACATTGTGTTTTACATAAGCATTTTTTAAATCTCTGATCGGTACTTTGAGCTGTAGCAACCAACCAGAGCAATTTCTCCGATAGTTCTTCAAGCTAGTTCATAGATGCTGAACTGGAATCACAAGTATAACTGTTTTATGTGGCTCTTTTCTGTTCCCATTTGGGAGGGGGGGAATCTTTCCCCAGTTATTTTTATGATATCTGCTAGAACTGATCTGTCAGTTTTTCTCTGTCAATTTCAGGTATTGGGATATGGACTGTAAGTTCGACAGAACCTTCAAATTGAAATTTATCTGACACTGATTTCATCTTCTAAGCTCGAATTTCAAAACATTCTTTAGAGTTTTCTTTTTCCTTGTGAACATTCAGTTCATTAAAACACAACTTTCAAATCTCCTATATAACCATGTCTCCCAAAACAATCTTCTTAACATATGTCGACAGGCTCATTATATCACTAAATTTTTGTGAACAAACTATACATATTTTACTAATGACATTATTTAACCTATTTTTGCAATCAGCATCTCATTATTTTGTTCTGAAATGATGAATGATGAATATCTGAAAGTCTGGCGTGAAAAAATATTGATTAATCTACAGAAATCAACAAGTTCAGCATATTATCATTAATTATACAAATATTGAGTGCAAATCAAATAATGAAATTAATTATTAATTAATAAGCCTTCATGAAAGCATCATTCCTAAAGCAAACAGCCTCACATACTTTACCATAATTAATTAATCAAAGAATTGATTTTTAACATTTGCATGCCTTTTTTTTTCAGTCAAATGAATTTATATTATATGGAAGCCTCAGCAGAACTTTATATGTCAACTAACTCAAATTTAAATATAGTCAATAGATGGGCTGTCTTAATAATTTTATAAGTTACCATTCTCTTCATATTCTTACATTATTACTACAAGCCTTAAATCAAGATTTAACAATGTTTCATCTTTATTTTTAGCCTGTCTCATCAGTTAGCTTTGGAGACTTATATGTGTTAAATTCTATGAATATGATGCTTGTGACTAATTTTTATACACAGCAATAAACTATTTCCATGTCTGTCTAATTGATTTTAATGTTTTAATTTTTTAAGTAGTTCATTAGCTATGCTTTTACCATTTTATAACTGCCTTCATTTGATTCTCTTTCTTCGTGTTTCTGTCTTTCTGAAATTGTATTTCTTAACTTTCTAAGTACGCATTTTATTTCAGCTACCTCCGAGTCAAAGAAACAAAACTATACTTTTTAAGATTATCAGGACTTCTGTAGATTCTAGTTGATTTTGTAAACATAACTGTAGTCCTGAGTAGGAACAGGGAGCTTACTACAAGATATGTTCATGTGTGTGTAGAAGATACAACAAAGATAAGGAGGGTTAAAATTACCCTTTATTTGCTTATCGATTTTACAAAAATTCCCGTACTTCGGGATACAAAGACCAACCACTTGTGGTCTGAACGTAAAAGAATGTAAGATTACTAACTAACTAAAACTTAAATAAGGGCTAACTTTTAATATGTTACACTGATGACTAGCACTAAAACTGGCCTTTTAAATTACTACATCTGTAGTATGCAAACTGCGGAAAACTACAATACGTTTTTTAACTTTCAAGATGTTTAAACCTCTGGCCTTAAAGGCGGACAGTAACTGACAGCAAGCTCATGTGAAGGCTGGTAGCAAGAGGGCTCTCTCTCCTTCCTTCTACTCTCTACTCCTAGCAAAAAGCGACAACTTAAATATTTAAGCGATAGCAAGTACAATTTGCATAAAACAATCACATGCTAACTCTGGCCGGAAGTGGAAAATAAGAGATAATAGTAAAGTTTTGAAATAAAATAAACATTAGTTAAACTTAAAATCCTTACAAAATATGTTTTTTTTATATCTGTTATATTAAAATTAGCCAGAACTGTTTGTCTACAAAACTGAAAATTTTAGATATCCTTTATTTCTGATACTAAACAATTCAGATTGTTTCATTATAAACAGTAGAACAACTCAGAAAACAGAAGTTAAGGTGTTATTTTATATGTTTATGTTTGGATCCTGAAGGTAAACAGGCCAAGAAATTTTTCTGTCATTTACATCGGGTCACTTCATTATTGGTTCCGAGTTAAAAAGTGTTCCTGAATTTGATTTTACAAACAAGAAAATTCCCATCTGTGAACGGCGGAAATTAGTCACACAGATTTCCCAATCGTTTTAGAAATTGTGGTCAAAAGACTATTTGACTCAGTTGCAAGTGCATAACAAGTGAAAACTCCCCAGTGCCGATTTATGTGTGAATGACTTGGTGCTAATTAAAGATGAAAACGTATCGCCACTTAAGTGGAAAATGGCAAGATTAACTCACACCTATAGAGGAAATGACAATAGAATAAGAGCAGTGAACTCAAAAAACTGTCTCAGGCGAAATGAAGAGACCAATCCATAAACTGGTCTGGTTTCCTGTGGATGACTGTTTGATTTGATATATTTCTTTCATTTATTTTATGTTTTACATTCCAGTTTGTTTAATTTCATGTTTTACATTTATATTTCAGTTTGTTTAATTTCTTTTTAAGCTGATGAGGAGGTCATGGGGGCCCAGTGTGTTATGACATCCACTGCCCACTGAAAGAGGGTGCTGTATCAGCCTTCTAGTTTTCTGTTATATATCTGTAGTGAATAAGAATATAAGTGTTGTACAGAATAGAGCTGTTAATTTTTACTAAGAAAGGAGTTTAATTTCTGCCCCCTATACAAAAGAGACGAACATATAGGTTCTTGTTATACGCCAGATATAAAAATGAGGAGATGATGAGTATACAAAAATTATATTTCTACATATGCCTATTTGCTATTTATTTAAAAGAAATTATACACCTTATGAAATTAAAAATTTTCATTATCAGATCACATCTAAGTTTGACATATTGGTCTTCCATTATATCTTCAAGCACATCATCGAATTCTGTTTCTTCTTAATCACCACTGTTACTCTAATTCATAAATAAATAATCTTCTATTCTACCCAGATTGTTAAATATACTGCATTTTTTAAATGACTTTGAATTATGTAGGGTTTAATTTCACGCCATGCTTTTATTACCCACTACTTCTAGACTAGTCTTCTAGATTTGGCCTCCATTTATAAATAATTTTTCACCTTCTAACATCTACATATTCCACTGTCATTTTAAATTTCCTTTGAATGTTCTATTGATAGACACATCGAAAAGGCTGAACTAATGATGTTAATCAGCCTGGAATAACTGTCATGCCTATATTA
>KK122476.1:10868-42174 GCA_000611955.2 Stegodyphus mimosarum | reverse complement strand
CTACAGGAAGCCGATGGAGATTATAAAAGATTTCTATGGTTTGATGAACTGGCATCTGGGGAACTGAAAGTTTTCTGAGTTAAGTCACAATTGGAGTGACTTCTAGGACATTCCCTCTTATCAGCAACAATACCACACATAAATAAATAAAAAGGTTCAAATCATATAGGATCTTGAATGAATGCTTATATGTCAATGATTTGTTGGTAGAAGCGAATTCTGTACCCGTAGCTCAAAACTGGTCTACAGACGCAAAATTAATCTTATCAGAGGCAGCTATGAATCTGAAAAAATGGTGAACTAATTCAAAGGAGCTTTTAAAAATCTGGAATGATACAGAATTTAAAATACATTCAATTTCTGAAAATTGTACAGTACCACTGAAGTTATTGGATACTGTTTGGAGCACCAAAACAGATAAATTTAATTTCAATGTTTCGTCTATTCTGCCATTATTAGAGGATAGACAGAATATAAAAGGAAGCATTTTGAAATTAGCATGTAAAATTTATGATCCTATGGAATTAATTATACCATTTGTAATTAGACCGAAGATTCTATTTCAAGAATTATGGGAGAGAATGTTGGGATGAAGAGCTAAGTGAGGATTTGAAAGTTAAATGGAAGAACTGGGATAAGGGCACATAAATACTGAAAACTTTATCAAAACCTAGATGTATTTCAAAACAGATCTCACTGAATTCCAATTATATAGTTTTGCGGACACTATGGAATTAGCATAGGGAGCTGTTGCATACATCCACTACAAAACATCAGATGAAAATTTTCAAGTTAGCTTTGTAATCAGGGGCAGCACCAGTGAAGAAATTAACTTTGATAAGGTTAGAGTTGATGGCAACATTGACTGAAGGGAGAATACTCAACTTCTTAAAACCCGTTTTTCACACGAGGGATAATTATTTCTAGTGAACTGATTCCACAGTAGCTTTCTGCTGGATCTGTGAAAATGCCAAACAGTGAAAGCCTTTCGTTCTGAATAGAATTAGTGAACTTCAAGAAATATCCAATCCTTCAATTTGAAGACATTGCACCAGTTGAGATAATCCAGCAGATGTAATATCAAGAGAATGTACAGCAGCAAATTTGATAAACAATGAAAAATAGTTAAAACAACCTGCAGAAACATGGCTTCAGTGATGTGGAAAATGATCTTTTGACTACAGAGGAAAGAAGATCAAGGTTTAAAATATCAGTGAATGTGATATTTGATGAAAATAAGAAAGAGAAGAATTATCTCCTAGATTTGAACAAATATAGTTCAATTACAAAGCTATACAGAATAACAGCCTATATTAAGATATCATAATTAATGTAAGAAACAAAAACAAAGATGACAATTCAAGATTAATTCGATGCAGAAATCTACTCGATGAAGAAAATACAGAAAGAAAATACTCTATTAATTTTGCAAATTCCTCACAACATTAATGCAAAAATTAACATACACTTATAAAAAGCAAATAACTTTTAAACTGAAGTGTATAATGTTATATTATACACTTCAGGCAGTTTAATTAAATATGGCAGTAATAATATCACTTATTAATTATAATAAAACATTTCAAAATTTATGAATTGGAATACACAATTAATAATACCAGTCACATAAATTATTTAAAAAATAAAACACAATTTGTTAAGTATAATTACTGTTTTTAAATTGGTCAAACTTCTTAACGATTAACTGAAAAATTAACAGACAGCAGTAACCTAAGAAGTTACAATTTTTCAACCTCTGTGAAAGATGAATTTTAAGTTATGTCTTGTGCAGTGGCTATGCTTGCAAGATTGCAAGGACAATAAATAATGTAACATAAAATAACCTGAAATGATGCAACAGCCCAAAAATTTTTTAAAATTCCACCAGAGATCTTTTTAAATGCCAATACTAAAAAAAAATGACTAAAGAAAATTTTGAAGAAAGACTAAGAATTACTGTAATTCTCTTAATGTAAGTAAATAACTTTTAACTCCCAGAGTAAAATCACCACCTTTATCAAGCCATGAGATTTTAACTTATAATCTTAGACATTTTACTCCCTTTCTTTAATGACGTGAATATTATCTTAATGAACGGAAATTTATGAAAACACGTATTAAAATAAACAATTATATAAATTTAATTAATAAATGATTTTTAAATACAAATCTTCATGAGCAGATCCAAAATGTCCTGCCACTCACAGTATTGAATGTATAATAGTTAGTGTACATGTATATATACACTCCTCAAAAGTGAAACTGCAGCAACAAGAAGGAATATTGGTAGCGTCAAGCAAATTGCAGGATCGAGTTGCGAGATGGATATGTAAATGATTAAAAAAAATAGGCACATAAAACCATTATAAACCAATCATTATAAATCTAATGTGCCCACCTCGGGCAGCGATACAGGCCGCAGTCTGGCAAGGCATGCTATCAATGCATTCATTGACGGTTGCGTGAGGTAGCCTTTGCCAAGCCACATCCACTGTTGTATGCATATCATCCAGGGTTTGTGGCCATGGTCCTCACATAGTAATGTTATATAGTACAGCTATATGAGTATTTTTGTGGAACGATCCAGAATTGTAAAGTGTTCTTTTTGATAATATAAATTTTATCAGGCTATCAATGGTTCTGTGTACATTCAGTCTCTTGTGAACCTGTACACATGCAACAATACAAATAGCGCCATGGTCTTAGCTTATTATTTTCATTATACACACTAAGGAGACTAACATTCAATGGCCATAATAAGGGGCTAACCTGTCGTAATGAATGATTTTAGCTTAGAAGTTGATGTTTGATGCATTATATCATTCAGCCTGTTTAGGACTGTGTAAGTCTTTTGGTCGAATCAGATTCCATAAGCACATCTCGTCACCTTCATTGAATCACCATCCTGTACCTTTTGTGTAGTATCAGGTCTTCACCTTTTCTGTTGCCAAATTGACTCGCTCTCGTACGCAGTTGTGCATCACTTCAAACTGCGCCTGGAGATCTTGAATGTACTCCTCGAGCTAAAGGGCACATGCGGAGGGCAACCAAACTACAGATTACAAGACAAATGAAGGTCCCAACCGAAAAGCATCAGAGATGGAGAATAGCTGGTAATCTTGTAATAGAAATAGTAAGTTCATTCAGTTAGTACGAATACAGGGAACTTCTGGTCCCAGTCCTGATGGTTGTTAAGGATGGTTCAATTAAATCTTTCTTCTATGCTGTCTGACTGCAGATGCAAATGAGTCATTTGGGTTTTGCCTATGCCAAGCAGTTTACAGTTCTTTAATTACAGTTGAAAAAAAATTCCTTCCTTGACTGGAATGTAACTGAAAAGGTATTCCAAACCTGAAAATCCAATGCTGTATCATTACCTCTGCTACCGTCACAGCCTCTTGATCAGGGATAGGATATGTTTTGGACCACTTGTGAAGTAATCAATGACAACAAGGATGTATATGTTACCATCAGCAATTCATGGCAGAAATCACAGACTGTCAAAGGTGATTGCATTCAAAAAGCGCTCCTACTTTATAATATTGCAGCTTCCCTCAGCTGCATTTCTTTGATCCTTTGCATGATAGGCAACATTCCTGCACGTAAGCTCTTGCATTATACCAGTAGAAGCACTCTCCAACTTCATACAAAGTCTTCATTATTCTAAAGTGGCTTCCTGATGCATTGTCATGCAATTAATTCTTTGAGGACGTCTAGGACCAGGAAGTACTAGCTGCCATCAGAATGCCTTTCCATAATCCAATTCAAACTTCCAGTATAAGACGTTTCGAATATGGAGCGAGTCCCAAAGAGCCCAATATTATTTCGTTGTAGGACTATAGATTGAAATGTCCTGCCAAGTAGATTTCTTATTTGAAGACTCCATTAAGTCAATTATGAGTTTAATGCCATCCATCGTCTTCCATCTGATCTTTCCCGACTTCTTTGTAACTCCATGGGTCTGGGTCAAACAATGTTAATTTGTAACTTATGTACAACCAGCAGCTTTTGGAGCAGGGTCTTCTAGACAGGCATCAGTATTTCTATGTGATGATCCTTTCTGGTGACGGATAGTGATATCATATTCCTAGAGTCTCTGTATCCATCTTGCTAACTGGTCTTTGGGAATCTGAAAATTTAAAAAATCATATCAACAATGCATGATCAGTACAAAGACAGAATTTTCTGTCTCTATATCCATCTTGCTAGCTGGTCTTCATTATTCTTAAAACTTAAGAGCCAGGTCAGCAATGCATGATCAATGCAAAGCAGGAATCTTCTGCCGTAAAGGCAATGATGGATATGTTTTACAGCTTTAAATATGGGAAGCAACTCTTTCTTAGTGACACAATTATTCCTCTCTGGTTTAGACAGACACTTGCTCTACTATGCCAGAATACTTTGTTGAGGTTTTATTTCTTAGAACAAAGCAGCACTGACCTCTCCTTTCCTGCATCCTTGTCAAGAATAAATGGTTTGCTGAGTTGAGCATATGTTAGGAGTGTAATAGATGTCAAAGCTTCTTGAGTTTGTGAAATACATTCTCACATTCTTTTGTCTACAAGAACATTTTCCAACTCTCTGTAAGCTTGTAAAGAGGTCTTGCGATTAAAGAAAAGTCCTTCACAAATTTCCTGTAGTAGGTGCAAAGCTCTAAGAAACTTCTCAACTGATGGTCTTTTTTGGAGCGTCTCCAATCTTCAACTGCTGACACGTTTTCTGGATCTATACGTACACCTTTGGCAGAGATCACATGTCTGAGGTAAGTCACTTTCTGTCTCAGCAATTTACATTTGGCAAGACTCATTGGCTTCCTTCTATTCTGTTTATTCATAACATTCATTCATTTTTTTTATTCATAACATTTCTAAATGTTCTTCAAAACTTGCGATGCCTTGGCTTGATCTACAACTTCTTCATACACACCTTCACCACCGCAGTTCCAGCATTTGAGGGTTTGTCTGTTGTCACACCTATTCCACCTCAAGGCATCATAGGACATAGGCAACTCTGACCAGGTAGCTGTCTCTACAGGTTGCTTGCTGAGCTGCCTCAAATTTCATGGCAGAAAAAAGCATATTTTAGATCCTTGACATCTGCCATTCACAGGGCTTTCTGTATGTCAGGATTTCGAATGCCATTGAGGAAGTACTGTAGGGACAAGATTTCCCTTGTTTCTGATGGGCAAAACTCATGTTTACTCTCACACTCATGTTTCCAAAAAAGCGAAATGAGATAGCTTTTCAACATCTGTGGCAAGCTCCTGGAGTGTTTCTGTGGGCTTCTGTTGGCGAGATTTTAACTGAAGCGTACTATAGTATTTTAAATACTCCTCGCCGAAGCGCAGCTCCAATGCGCCAGATAGAGCTTTGAGATACAGCCTCTGGTTTTAGGCACAGTTTGAGGGATATCCACTGTATCTGCTCTCAGAAGCGACAAGATTTTTCAAGCATGTTATATTACATTAATCAAAAGATACTAAAATTTCACATGTAATTTCACTAAAACAATTTATTTATACCGTCTTTTTCCGAAAATAAGACACTGTCTTACTTTCTTTTTTGGTCCAAAATACGCGCTAGGGCTTATTTTCGGGGTAGGGCAAAAAATAAAAGTATATTTATATGTTTTTATTTAATATTTATTTTACACAAAATACAGAAATTTAAATTTATTCAATTACAGCCATGTCATCTTCTTCTGGAACATCGTCATAAATAAAGTTCTGAATTATATTCTGATTTTCTTCCAAATCCATTTCCTGTTGAATCATTGGTCCGAATCTCTCATGTCTTGCGATATAGCTATCGTTAAATGAATACTTCTTGTCTAAGTAGCCTGTTCGTAGTGCATTGGAAACATCACAATCAGTTATTTTGTCCCATGAATTTTTTACCCAATTCACAACTTCTTGTAAGCCTGGTTTTACAAAATTACCTCAATGATTTCTCACCATTCTGTTTTCAATATATTCATTGATTTCCAATTCCATGATCCTTGAATGACTTGTTTATTGCAATGTCAAGTGTCTGGAGGTAACCAGTCATTCCTGCCGGAATCATTATTTGATCAACCTTCCTCTCAGCAAGAAAGTTTTTCATGTCTTTAGAGCGGTGAGTACTGGCTGAATCCCAAACTAGTAAACCTCTATTCTGACCCCTCAACAATAGTGGCAGCATAAAATCAACCCACTTTCTTATAACTGCTTGGGTGCACCAGGCTTTTTCACTTTCAATGACATAAATTCCTGAAACACGTTGAATCTGGTCTTTTTTACCTTTAGTGATTAAAAATGACGATACTTTCTTGCCATCTAGACGAATCGCCAAAATACAGGTAACACGTGCACTATCATAACCGGTAGAAGGAAAACGTAAATTGACAAAGAAGCCTTGTGGTGAACTGTCGTTTGAGTTCCCTGGCCTAGGAATACCTCATTTTCTTGGTCCACCAGTTGACACAGGTAATCGTAGTCTGCACGCCATTTACGAACCATACGGAGATCCAGCATCTTCTCTTTACAGAATGCTACAAGATTTACACACCTGGAGTCTTCCACATTCCCTTTTTGTACTCAACGGAATACCTCTTTCGTTTTGCACTCATTTTAACTGGGGTTAAAAATTATTCACTTTATTTTTAAATAAAATTACGTATGAGGAAATAATCAGACTTACAAGACTGAAATGAATGAACGTTGTATACCTGCACTATCGCTCAATGTAGACTGCCGCCTTATGTTGTATTTTTAAGATAAATTCCAAGAATTAATTTGAAACGAACTGTAGAGGTAAACAATTAATTTCTCGAAATATTTTGTTTCAAACATTTCTCTGAAATACGAGTATTAGGAAAGCTAAACATATTATTACTTAATAAATCAACAGCATTTTTTAACAAATTCTTTTTGTCACATTATTTTAACTAGGGTTTATTTTCGGGGGATGCCTTATTTTACAAATAGTTCCGAAAATCACGATAGGGCTTATTTTCGGAGGATGTCTTACTTTACGAAAAGTTCCGAAAATCACGATAGGGCTTATTTTCGGAGGATGTCTTATTTTCAGAAAAAGACGGTATATAAAATTGGTACTGTTCTGTTATTGGGACTGAATTCAGAAATGTATGTATGCATGTATATATGTATGTATGAATGTATACACACACAGTATGAATGTATACACACACAGTATGAATGTATACACATACACTGTGTGCACGTACACGCATACATACATTTCTAAATCCGGTCCTGATAACAGAAGAGTACCACAAAATTTGTAACAATATAACACAAACAAACATCAATAAAATGAGTGAATAATAATGAACTTACATTCATGTTTTCTGGAATGTTTGCTTCTTTTCTTATCATCATGACGGGAGCTCATATTTTTAGATTTCAGTAATGCCTGAGGTGGTTTTATATCTAAAGAATCATCCCGATCTTCTTTTGAGCTTTCACTGAAATTTCAATTTTACATATGATATAAAGAGAAAAATCTATAAATTTATAGAATTTTAAACCATAATAACAAAATAATTTTTAAGAATTAGAGAAACATTGTTCATCCTTTTTTCACTCCTATTAACTGAAGTGACTACTCAGCAGAAAAACTATTCTGAAATGCCCAAATGAACAGAAAATAATTAATGTCTTAATGAAACATTTTTGTAAAATCTTATTTGATTTTCCTAATTTTTACTTATTTTATTGCCTCCCTTCAGGTTAATACTATTTATCGTGAATGCGTTTTCTATTATTTTAAATTATGATTTCTGATAAGATTATATGAAATCACTTGCAGAGAGTTTACACTCAAAGCAATAATAGAAATAATAGAAAATAAATCTAATAAAATAATAGAAACCGGCAAAAGCTTTTTTGTGAAGCATAAAAATAGAGCAGGTTGAATACTTCCAAAGCAGTGGATTGTGCAGTAGCTGACAAATGTTTTATTGCAAGAGTTGCAGGCAGAAGTGCAGCTCAGAATTCAGCTGAAACAATTATGCCAACTTCGGCGGGATCTCCTTCAACTTTCATAGCTTGATGACAACCAAATTTCTCGGTTGATGTGATACTACATAAGTACCAAAATTTGTGAGGAGAAAGACTGCTTTTTAAGGTAAAAATAACAATCCATCAAATCTGGGCCAACCAGGTGAAAGATACAAAGTAATTTAAATGCTGATACTCTTCTGTTATCAGGATCGGATTCAGAAATGTATGCATGTATGCTTGCATGTACGTTCATGTATGTATGTATATATATGTGGTGCCTATGTTGAACGACAGATGGCGCTGACTTGGACGAGGGAACGGAATTCCATCTAACGGGGGAGTTGTATTCAAGACGTGTAAAATGAAGGATTATGCATAGTGTGTATTTAAAATTAATGTGTTTTAAATTGTAAATAAAAAAACGTGCCGTCTGATTTAAAGAAGTTTTGTGTTTTATGAAGTTTGCAAGAAGATAATACACTATATATATATATATATATATGTATGTACATACATATGCAGACATACATGCATACATACACACATACATTTCCTAATTTGGTTATAACACAAGAGTACCAAAATGTTTAATTACAATTTTGAAAATCATATTTCTTAGTATCAAAAGTACCTTATAAAAAATAACAGTATTACCAAAATAAATAACAATCTGTTACATAGCATTCATGAAGTAATAATTTTACTAAATTATTTCTAACAGAATAAAAGTAACATTATTTATGTATTACGAGAATTTAGTAATTTAATGAATTTCAGGTAAAATTCTTTCAATATTAGTTATGTTTCAGAAGATAAGGCTAAAAATCACATTTGTTTTAAACCATTTAACTAATATCAAGAAAAAATATTTAATATAACAAATATTATAGAAACAAAATTTATTGACTAATAACATAGTAACATTACCTATCTGCATCTTCTTCATTAGTAGGAATTATTTCTATTTTAGAGGTTTCTTTTTCAATTTCCCCATCTTCTTCAGATTCTGAAACATTTCCAGTCAATGGTATAGTCCTCAAATTTTCATGAGAAGCCATCTATAAAACAAATTCCAACCCATTAAAACAGTTTAAATTAGCGACATGTTTTTAAACTGTGCACATGCAAAAGCTTAATTTTGGAATAATTCTACGCAAAAGCTGTTTTGCATGGAATTTTAGAAGAGGACAAATGCTTCACAATATCATACATTTGTAAAAATTTGCATATATTTGATTCTTATAAACCTGAGCAAACACGTATAAAATTAATTCACTATATTTTAAAAGTAAAATGTTTTATCTATAACTATTCCACACCTGTTAATCCTGAGTGTAGTCGGAAAGCCTGCATCAATATTATGTAGTTTTTATGCAAGCACTGCTATCAAATATCAGCTATTTGTAACATATATTTCTGTATGTTTAAAAATGTATTTTGAAATAGAAATAATGATTGTTGTTATTATATTGGAAAGGACTTTCTAATGACATCTTTTATGACAGTAGAAGTAATAGAGGAAGTACTTTCACTTGCTTGCATTGACTATATTGAAAAACAAAGCATAAATAAAAATCAAATATTATTTAAGGCATTTGAATATCTGATGGTTCATTAAAAAGTTAAGTCCATGAGAATGCAATGTTAAATTAGCTTAATGAAATGTCTTTTTAATGTTTTAAACAAAACATTTTACCAGTACGAAATTTGATGATGATTAATATAACAGCGAACATAAAAGGAATAAACATGTAAATTTATGTTTTTATTAGCTACTTTTCTTCTTTGTCAAGAAATAGTAGGTTCACTTACCCTACAGTAATTTGGACAACTAAATTTTAGAATTTTTATTTACACTGAAGCATAAAAATAAAAAGGAATTGCAGCTATTCTCTAGTTCAGGTTAGAGGCAACCGTACGAATAATTATAGACAGGTTTAAATTTCGCCTGTTTTAAAGACCAATTTGAAGTCCACTATAGACAGTATAACAAAATGTATCTCATCTGAACTGAATTTACTATCATTATTACTTATCCTAATTAACAGCATAAGCTATATTAACAGCTTCATGAATAGTCACGCACTGGTGTGTTTGTTCCAGTTATTACTAAGAGACCTTAGACATGCATAGTAGTAGTATAATGCTGCTCATTCCATTCTAATTTTGAATAAAAAAGAAATTTCCCACAGTAAGCAGCATAACCCTCTAAACACTTACTCTAAAAGCAGCATCTCTCTCTTTTTTTTACTAAGAAACTTTCATACCTTTTGAAAGTGAAGGCAAAAATTCTGATGGTAAGAGACAAGAGATAAATTATATCATACTATCCAAGGCAGTACAAGAAATATAAATATGTACAGAAAATAGATTGTTATAAATTTCAGGTACAACCAATGTTGATTCTATGGTATACAAGTTCCCTCCAATTTGCAGACCACTAGCTAGCTTTATTGAATACTGCATATTCTGCGAGTAGAAAAGTAATAAAAGGGGTGGGAGTAGTAGGGGTTTACTTAGTAGCCGTGATAAATGTGCTGTTTGTAGGAAGGAAATGCGTATGGTCGAACATCTGAGGATATTTTTTGCTCTTATTTTTGTAGCGATACCAGTATACAGGTTCTATGTAGTTAAGATTATTTTAGGAAATTTTTGGATGCTGTTAAGGAATTTTGTTTGACTGAAGACAGAAATTTCTAAGTAAGTGGATACTTCCTTTGTGTAGTGCTAAGATGAATTTCCTTTTTTGTTATTTCATTGTTTGATTTAAAATGTAGTTTATTGAGGTTACATATTTTTTGTTTGGCTCTAGTGTACAATGCGGTGCTCCTTTGACTTTTTAAGTGAAAATAGATTGATCTGTACATGGACAAAATCAAGGAACTATGCAATTCCGATTTCCTTTACATGAAAATATGTCAATGTGCACATGGATAGAGAGTTTGTGCAATTCTTTGACTTGTTATTTTGGCTTTGTGTACAGGTGATTTTTGCCTCAAAACTCACCACTAAACAAAGCCAAAATAACAAGTCAAAGAATTGCACAAACTCGGTACCCATGTACTGCCAAAACTCGCCAAAGGAGTACCTGTAAATACATTTTTACCCTATGTTTTTGATGCAGATCTATTATTTTTTACAAAATAATAATTAAAGTATTAGTAAGTTATTAAATAATTAAAAATTTTAACAGCAACAGACATGCTTTTAAAAAATCTACTGTACTCCTTTGACATAAAATAAATAACATTTACTAATAGTAATAAATTTTAAAATATCAATAAATTTCAACATTTGCATCATTTAATTATTTGAAAACATATCTGCTTACAAAATGTTTTTATACATAACTATAAATGTAATGTTTTTTAAAGGTATTACAGCTTTTTAACAAGATATTACATTGATACTTCTATTATTATATTAGAGTTTATTGGACAAAAGATTTATTCACATAATAATCTATTACTATTAAAAAATAATAGTTGTTTTCCTAATGAACTTTTTCTAAGCAAAGAATTAATTTTTCATAGCAAGTTTATCAGTTTCTAGTGTAAAAACAGATCTTGTTTATTGTTGCATCTACTATACTGTTAGATGTGTGTGTGTGTGTATTATATACATTACATTATACCTGTATATATACCTGCATTATTATTGCCTGTATACATACTACATTACATTATATAAGTATGTATAAGGGGTGTTTTCGCAAATCAGTTAACTTTCAGGAGATATAGAGTACACCTAGACAATGGAAAATCTATGAATGTCTGTATGTATTGATAGATGGATGTTGATGCTCACATATGCATGTATGTATGTACATATGCACACATACATGCACATCATACATACATACATACATTTCTGAATCCTGTCCCAATAACAGAAGAGTACCCATGATACTCTTCTATTATCGAGACCAGGTCCAGAAATGTATGTATGCATTGATGGATGGATGTTGTCATGTATATATGTATATATGCATCTATGTGTGTACACACATATATATGCACATGCATACATACTTCTCAATTCCGTCCAGTTAATAGAAGAGTACCAAAGTGTGTATGCATTCATGTATGTGTGTATATATACATATATACATACTAGAGATAAGCAAAACTGCTCCTTTAAGGGATCAGATTGGAACCATTCACACACTGAAGTGAATCAGTTCTTTTTAATGATTTACGACTTACTAACAATAACCTTGACGAATGCTTTCAGAACAGGCATGGATTAAGAGCAGTGTGGAAAGATGGAGGAAAAC
The DNA here is from genome assembly GCA_000611955.2 of Stegodyphus mimosarum. Taxonomy (NCBI): domain Eukaryota; kingdom Metazoa; phylum Arthropoda; class Arachnida; order Araneae; family Eresidae; genus Stegodyphus; species Stegodyphus mimosarum. The sequence goes on along the minus strand of KK122476.1, from coordinate 29,896 downwards.
CAGAAAGAATTGAACAAGGAATGGGATCGCTGGAATATTACTAAACGAAACCACTCACTCCCTGGGCTGATTTCTTTCAATTGTACTTTTGAGATTCTCTACAAAAAAAAAAAACCCTTCTACATAGACTAACAATAAAATTCTGGAATAAAAAATGCTTAAAGTTAAAAAATAATGAAAACTAACTCACTTTTGTTAAAGATTACATTATTTTATTACTATAATTGATATTTTGTTGCTACTATAAAAAACAGCATAAAAATAAATTTTTAGATTGGAGGCAAATACCAAAGAACAGGAAATTGTCTGCTGACAATACTGGCACTTTTCTTTTTTTATGATGACAATATGATACCAACTATTATTCGAGGTTCTTCTGTTCGGTAGGATCTACATTTTGTTCTGCAACCTTGAAAAAATACATTATATGGAAAAATTTATGTTTATATACTAATTCTAAAGAAGATTAAAGAGAAATCCACACCTCTTGATTACAAGATGTTAGTAAAATAAGCAAATAAATAAAAATATAATTTATTATGTTGCATAAATACCTTGAATACTGTGTCACAGTATAGCTTTTTTATTACAACATAGCTATACTATCACACAGTATTCAAAGAATTGAAATGCAATTCAAAGGAACAGCTCTGGGGAAGCAAAAAGAGCAAATACTCAAAACTCCACAGGAGCCAGATTTGAAAGAGCATAATGAAGACTCTGTTGGAATTAGATATGCAGATAGAGCAAGAGTGATGAAAATTGTGAATAATCATGACTCTGAAAGACCTAGATCTGCAACTAGTATCAAAGTGCTGACAGTTGGGAATATGAGGAATTAGTTCCTATAATCTACATACTTTAAACAGATCCTCGCACTGCTAGATGGGTGAAAAAACTCCACCCATTGGCAAACAGTTTCACTGAGATGCATTGGTTTATTTAATCTTTCATTTTTTAAATACTAGATGAAATGCAAGCAAGCAAAAGCACACATATATATGTAATATTTTCGCAGATAGACACAGGAAGGGCAAAGCTTGAAGATCACTACATCAGAGTTCAGGCATTGTTATTGTGGCTGAGTAGAAGGCTGCAAAATGACAACAGAGAAGGATTTAGCTTTTTAGTTCCATATCTTTATTCAATTCTCAGCACAGATCATTTTTCTTTTAAATGAAATTCTCCAAATTACATATTCAAAAGTGATTTAAACTAAGGAAGATTAAATTTAGACTTTCTGCATCATAATTGTTCTAACAAGGGGAAGAAGATGGGATGGGCAGCAGCAGTCTTGTAGCAGCGATAGAAGAAAGCAGTCTGACGAAAATTGGTGCGTACTTGCTATTTATACTAGCGGTTATATAATATGACAGAATGTTTTCGAAAGTACTGTTATAGGGGAAAGATCCTGAAATTGCGGAAAGTTAATTATAAGTTGCCTGTTCACTCAGAGCAAAGCTATTGTATTATAACATTTTACATATATATACATAACATACAAAAAATAGATCACAGATGTTTCTTAAATAATAAAGGAAAGAGAGCTAGTGTTTACATCAAAAGGAATCCAATTTTTGGCATGCTCCTTAACAATAGCTCTCGATGAACTGATAAAGAACTGCCATTCCGCTTTTGTCAGAGCGCTGATAATTCATTCAGTAAAGTGAATTAGTTCCACAGCAAATCATCCCCCTTTAATGCATACATACATGAACCCAAACATTCATACATACATGCATACATACATACATATATTTTTGAATTTGATCCTGGTAACAGAAGAGTACCACCTTACAAGAATTGTAAAGCAGGTATAAGAGCCCTTTACCTCATGTACTAGTTATAATAAAAGAATTATAGTTATCCCCATGTGGTGTCACATACAGCGAAACAACAACACAAAAATATCTAGTGAAATACGCAAGAACACATGCAAATTCTTGATGGCATGGCTTTTTCTCGGGGTGAGTTTTTGGAGGGATCAAAACAATATCACTAAGTAGTTCTTACATATGTAAGAAATTACGAGTATACACTGGTGTGCAAAAATTAAGGCCGAAGTAGAAAAATTAGCATATCAACTGAACGAAGAGGCAGAGCGGACAGAAAGACCAATCAGGAGATTAAGTAAGGTGATGTACGGTAGCACATGCGCAGATATGCAGGTAGACGTAATAGGGAGTGTCTGAATAGTATAAAGCATGTTGTCGGTGTAAGATCAGTATTTCTGGCAAAGAGATTGCACGCCGTATAGCAGTTAAAATCACACCGAGTTGCTGCCTCAAAGAGAAATGGCGAATAATCAATCTGTTAAACGACATCTGGATGCTTTTACCCAAGGTCAAATCATTAGGAAGTTGGAGGAAGGCCGCAGTGTGACAAGTGTGGCTGCAGAGTTCGCAATTGCTCACAGCATCGTTTCACGACTTTGGAGACGATTTCAAACTACAGGAGCATCTATCCGGGGGTTTAGTAGTGGTCGTCCATGAGGAACCATCAATTTCCAGATGACCGGTATATTGCCTTACAAGCCAGAAGAAACAGGCGGCAGACAGCAGGAGAAATCGCTAGACACACGACACAGGCGACCGATATCGCGTTTTACCGTGGCCAGAAGACTGCACGGTGGTGGTCTGTTTGCACGACGCCCTGTACGGTGTGCACCTTTAACGCCTGCCCATTGAAGAAGGCGTTCTCTGTGGTGCCGGGAACACCGGAATTGGAGAGACAATGAATGGGGACGAGTACTTTTTACAGATGAGAGCAGATTTAGTCTGAGTTGCGATTCTAGACACATACACATCTGGACAGAGCGGGGAACACGCAATAACCCCTCCAACATCATCAAAAGGGACTGTTTTGGAGGTCGCGGAGTTCTCGTTCGGGCAGACATAATGCTTGGTAGCCGGACTTGTGCTTTTGTTATAACAAACTTTTGTGCCATTTTCATACATGCAATAGTACAATCATCAAATTATGCTGTGAAATGATGAAAGAGGAAATATTTCAAGAAGTCTGCAAGATTCCATATATTACTCATTTTCCTTTAATGGTCTAAAGTTCCTTGAATTCCTGTTCCCTTAGAAGTCAAATAGATCTGACTGTTGGCTGAACAGTGACTATAGCATGATTTTCGATGTAAGGTGGGAAAAGAGGAAGTTGCCAGTATTCACTATTGCCTGCATGAAAGTTAGAAAAATCCAGTGATCACAGTATACGGGCCCAAATGAATAAAAATATATTATACTTACCTGTTAATGCCATACCATGCATTCTTGGCACCCCACTGATGTATTTTGATTAATTTCTTTGGCTTGAAACTAAATAAAATAAAACAATCAGGAACAGCAACACGGAATGTTCCCTAATTTCTTAACAAAATACTCCAGAAAACCATTGCGGAGGAAGAATATGACTTCCATTATTTTTTTTCTTTTTGCAATAATTTCCACAACTTTGTTGCATTCAATGTTTTTAATTTTCGAATGAGATAAAATGAACTCGTCACACCAATCGCATAATTATTCCAAGCAACCTTTGTTTTGATTAATTTAAAGCAAGATCTGGGAAAAAACTGAATACACATTAACTTCTGACACCATAAGTTAATGAAATATATAGTAGTAACAAAGGGAAAGTGCATTCCAGAAATCACATTAATATTACGCATCTTTCTGCATAACCATTTTGGCCTTGAGCTGCATTTTAATATCATGAGGTGGTTATTTGAAAATCTTTCTAGTAAAGAAAATTTCTTTCTTGAAGAAACAGGATAGTCACTTCTTGAATATCTTGTGAATTATTCCATAATATAAGAGAAATAAATTCACTAGATAAAAACTTAGTGATGGTTATAATTTTGAATACATAATAAAATGTGAAAACAAAATGAAAAGGCTTGATTTTAAGTGGTTTTCTATAAAAAAATGCAAATAGAAAATGTGTTCACCTTTTAAAATAGTACATCAAATAAAATCGTAAAAAAAAAAAAAAAAAAAAACCTACTCACAGTCAACAACATAGAATTTGTCTGCTTTTGTTTTTTTGTTAAAAATACAGAGTACTCTGTTTTAAAACTATGTTGTAGTTGGGATACAGAATTAAATCGTGGCTACAACATACATTTGTAAAATAATGATATGTACAAAAAAATATACTGGATAAAAAGTTAGCTGTCTTTGACACAACACAAAGTCCTTGAGAGTTTAAAGGCAAAGGAAGCAAAAAAGATCATAGGATGCTTTTGGTTAAAAGTAGAAAAGAAAATGGGATAATCTTCATGGGCTTTGCTGGATTTGATAATTCCGACTATGCACAAAAAGCAGTAAAGCTGACTGTCAAACTTCTGTGCAATTAAAAGACACCTGTATCAGAGTCTTAAAAAATGTATATATCGTTTTCTATGTAACAAATGTTAGTTACAGGTTGAAATATTGTTAACGTTTAAAATTACCATGCTTCTCTAACATCAGTCACAGAGGAAAATAGCTGAAATTTATTCTACATAATAATGAAATAAATTCTGCTATAAAGTTTTGACAGATGTCTTCTGTCACTTCCGCAAAGGATCCGGTAAATATAAAAACTGCCAGCGAATAGTCCAAATTGACTAGCTGTAGAAAATATCTTAACATCTCGATTATTCTAGGGGGAAGGGGGAGGTAAAAAGTGCAATTCATGATGAATTAATGTCTTCATAATTAACGCCCAAAGTTTACTCCTGGTACCAAAATGTTTTATACTGTTAAGTAAACTATTAAAGTAATGTTTTCAATACTGTTCAGTAGGCTGCATCGAAGATGATTGCTTAATTTTATAATCTTACATAATAACTTACTTTTTATTTATTTCGTATAATCCCAAGTGTCTTCTACAAACACATTTTTCACATTAACCAAACTTTGAAATCAGGCACTCTAAAATGCAATACAAATTGAATTTCGCAGAAGTATCACTTGAAGCGCCAAGAACATCTTACCGCGAGACAGACAGACAAAATGAACACTAGAGCCTTTGCTAGCGCCGAGGCAAACCGCGTGTATTCGTTACCGAATAACGAGTACATAGGTTGACTCGAAGTACCGAATCGGTACTCACAAATTTCGTTACTCGCATCTGTCGAACGATGCGGTTTGCGCGTCACAATGGCCACATTTTTTTTTATTGATAATTTCGAATTTTTTTCGTTTATTCATCGGGCAAACGCTTCTTTATATTATGTATTTTAGTTGAAATATTGTTTAGTTGTTGATATTTGAGAAGATGTGTAATTTTGACAGCGTAAAGCGTTATTTTGCATTTGCTTTGGTTTCCATTAAGACTTTTAGTGCATATTATGTTTGTAAATTGAACATTCGAATAATTTAGATGATTGCTGATTTTTTCTTGAGCGTGCCATTGTGAGATTTTATTGATTTGAAATATTTATATACTGCACTTAGGTATTGTTTATATAAGAATTAGTAGGTTAACATAGATTCTTTACTTCCTTGTACGAAGTAAAAAGGAATAAGTATTGCAATCGCGAAAATATTGAGTAGCATATTTCAACGGAACTATCCATTTTTGACCATTACCGAATCCATGTGGATTATTTTTTGGGAGACGTCTGTACGTACGGACACCATAAAGACTCTTTTTTGTTCCACAAACGATTGTTGAATGGACTTAAAGGGAATCTTCTTCATTACGTGTACGTACGTATATATGCATCTTGCATAACTCAAAAAATGATTAATTGTAAAAATTTTAAATTTTGCACATGGGTCCGCTATAACATCTAGTTATGCACCTCCCTTTTTTATTGCAATTGGCAATACTAGTTATATAATACTGTTTCTCCCTTGTTTGGCGTGAAGGATGTTTGTTCTCCGAAGAATATCCGAAAATTCAATATAAAAACATAATGATATAATAACAAACATAATAATAACAGACATAAAACATAATGATATAATAACAATATAAAACATAATCATATAATAACAATATAAAAATATAATGATATAATAACAATATAAAAACATAATGATATAATAACAATATAAAAACATAATGATATAATGCAGTACTAAATAACACAATAATACTTTGACGATTAGCTGGCATAACCTCTTCAACAAAATCAGCATACCATCTTGCTGATTTTGTTGAGGATGCTTAAGTACTATATATCAAAAAAACCTCTTTTCCTTAGAAAACGGTAACTGGTTTTTGGAATTGTGAAAGTTTTTCCGTTTCTCTTGCAAAAATCTTTCATATTAATTACCAATAATACAACATTATACAAAATTAAAAATGAAAATTTAAGACAAATAACTTGCATAATAAAGTCTTTTTAAATTTTGAAAAAAATATAATTGGATATTAAATTGAATCGAAAAGTGACGCATCAATTCAGAAGAAAAAGTAAAAGGTTTTGGTTAAAAATTATTTTATTGGGCAAGAGGTATCTACATTATGCGTTACGTAGAATCGCATAATGCGGATACTTTTTGCCCAGTCAAATAATTGTAACCAAAACTTTTTAACTCGAACTGAAACTTTTCACTCCCTCCTTTCTTCCTCTGAATTGATGCATCACTTTTCGCTTTAATTTCTGTGCTGCATAGATGCTACGCTGTGCTTGCTTCTATCGCCATAGTATCAAAAATGGAAATATTCTGGGAATAGGCACGATTGGAGTGCCAAGTGGATTGTGACCACAAGTGTGAATTTAAAAAAATAACGAAATTAATCCAGCTCGACTTGTTCCTCTTCAATATGGATCAAGTATCCACGTTAAACAACATTGCTAAACTTCTACATCTCAGTGTTCTTACATCAGTGCATCCAAAATTGTGCCTTTACACACACACACATATATATATATATAATTTAATATATTAATACATATATATATAATCAGGGCTTAATTTTTAAAATTAGAAGTGCAGGAGCCTTACGGAAGGCCATCAGAAAAGATGAAAAAAATTAAATTGAAATAAATAAAACAGCTATTACAATAGTAAAATAATTAAGAACAAGAATATTAAGTAATTTTTATTTACATTCAATAAAATGTAAAGACAAATAAAAAGTTAATTAAGTCTTAAATTAATGATGAATAGCTTGTAAAGTTCTATTGTCTTTCTGTTGTGTAGAATCTTCAGTAATAGTAATTGCACTGAAGAAGGGTTAAAATTGCCCTTTATTAAACTCTTTAAATAATTTACAATGCGTCAACATGACGCTAACATACTACGCCTCAACTTGAGCGGTAACTGAAACAGTAGAATCAAACTTAAGAATTCAAGATGTTCACAAATAGTAGAACTGCACTACGGGGTTCACACAATCCTGTACCCTACAGCGCGTAGATGAGTCTAGTGGCAGCAAGATAATAGAGATTAAGCCACGTCTAACCAGCAGTAACTGATAAGCGGAAGCTTGCGTATAAGCACGCACGGAAATTTTCCAAACTCTCTCTCTTTCTACTGGAACGTCGATATTTAAACTTATTCTCCCACTGGTAGAATTTGCATTTCTTATGCACGCTACCAAATTTAAATATTCTGGCACTGACAATTAGGGGAATGAAGACTTATAGTATTAAAGTAACTTAAAATTAAATTTAACTGGTTATTTAAAATAAATATAAATCCCTGCATTTGTTCATGCCAGAATTTAACAGACTTGGATAAAGGTCCTTAAAGACCTGTTACAAAATGATAAATTCTACAACTAACAAGATCAGAGCCCCGTTTACAATCAAAATACTAAAATTTAAGTTATACCAGAAGAAAATTTTGTCATCATCATAGTTCTGCTGGACATCTTTTCTCGTCTTTCAATTGGGTATCAGTCAACGCCTTCCAGTAATCTGGAAGGAACACTTATAAATACATGATTCTAAATAACATTTTAAATTCACAGTACAGGCTTTTATTAAGTTCTAACCTTTTTGCATTTAGGGTAGCTTTCGCAGCTTTTCCGAACATTAGAGTTTTTCATGCCACAATTATTCACTTCACATTCATGCTTAAATTTCAAACTTTAATTCCCTTTTGGCTCTTCCCAATGTGTGGTGTGAAACCGCAAGTATACTATGTTATAATGGACAAAATCTCCACCTAAACGCGCATCGACTGTTAGCACATAACAACCTTCTTAGACACACCCTAAATTCATTTCTAAGTTCTTCATGAGCTAATAAACATGAAAATTAACTATAGTTTCGGTGGAGAGCCCTACAAAACACATGTATACCAAATATTTTCTACATTCATCTTAAACGCATGCAAGCTTTCGCTCAAAATCGCATGATTTATTTTAACTAAAATTTCCTTTGAGCGAACTCAATTGACTACATTAAACTTTAAATGCATTAACTTTTCTTGAAGTTTCAGCCCTAAATACATATTATATCTTGTCTTTCGAGCTTTAAACTTTCATTAAAAGTATCATTTACTTTAACACAACAGATATTTCAACATTTTACAAACAAATACTTTTAAGATAATAGAGAATAAAATGAAAATTGTACTTGAATGAACATAGTCAAACATAGTGTGAAGTTCGTTATATATTGAATGCACAACTCGTAAAAAGTTAACAAAAATTTATTCTTTCCACAAGAAATAAATTAAAATGCTGAAACATTTCTTCACAAATCTTCGCACAGTATCACAATATCTCAAACGTTTAGCAAAAACTCAGTTCAAAACAGATAAAATAGTTCTATCTCACAGCGAAATCGCTACAATCAATACAGCATTAAGTAAACAAACAGCAGTTCGCTTTTTACAGCTACAGGTATAACAGCAACAACAACAACTACAACTGAGATGAGGTGTTTCACCTCGGCTTTTATAAGCTTTTTTAATTATCAGTAGAACAATCACGATTTTTCTAGATTTTTCTGGATGGCAACAGTAATAACGAGATATTTATTTATTAAGCATTAAATGCACCCGCTCTTTTACTTTTATTGCTATTTCTTTTTGACGTAGCTTTCTCTTCAAAAATCGTCTGCGTTGCTAAGGCAACATGAAGCAAATCTAATTACAATTCTAAATAAATAGGCAAATAAATGTGAAATTCGTAACATTGCCCCCTTCCCAAGGACTGCACGTCCCGGGCAGTACAATCCCTGGACAGGAAGCCAAACTTACAACTAAAGCATAAGTGCTATAATAAACATTACTTTATAATAACAAAATAAACAATAATTAAAATAAGTGACTTTCAGCAAATTAAATTCTATCCAACGCGAAATACAATTCAAATACTAAGTACAAATACTATCAAATACAAATGCTATTAAACACAGATACTTATCAAATACTACTACTTAACAAATACAAATCAAATACTAAATACAAATAGGACCATGGTCTTATACTATGTACATTACTATTTACAATTATATACACTACGTACTATGGCCATAGTAATGAACTAACCTGTCATAATGAACGACTTTAGGTTTAGAGTTCGATGACTTACGGATCCGAACCACGACGTCGTTCAGCCTGTTTAGGACTGTGTAAGGACCATCCCAAGGTGACTGTAGTTTCGGAGAAAGTCTATTCCGTCGAGTCGGACTCCATAACCACACCTTGTCTCCTTCGTTGAAACGATGGCCAGTAGCTCTCGTGTCGTAACGGGTGTTCATCTTGTTCGTCGCCAAGCTGACTCGCTTTCGTGCAGAACGGTGCTTCACTTCAAACCGGGCCTGGACATCTTGGATGTATTCCTCAGGCGATGAAGGCGCATCTGCAAGGCGGTCAGATAAGAAATCACAAGGCAGACGAAGATCACGACCGATGAGCATCTGGGCTGGAGAATTGCTGGTAGTCTCGGGTTTCTCTTCGATCTCAGTATGATTTCGGCAACTTTCTGAGCAGGGTCTTTCAGACGACACGTCGGCGTTTCGTGGTGAAGATCCTTTCTGAGGATCGATAGTCATGGCCTCAAACGCTGAAAACAGTTTGTTGTTTTTGAAGTCTAAGGAAAAATTATATTTCCTTAAAAAGTCCAATCCTAGTATGCAGGGGTCTGCAATATCCGCCACATATGCTGTGTGATGGTAGGTGGCACTTTCAAAGGTGATGTTCACATTTAACTTTCCTTCTACATCAATTTTCTCGCCGGACGCAGTCTGGAGAGTAACACAGGATGGCGTCCAAATCAGTTTTTCCTTAAATTTTTGAGCTAAATCCTTCCGAATTATGGTAATATTAGCTCCTGTATCAATGATCATACTGCAAGGAACTCCGTCGATATGCCCATTAATGGATAGTCCATTACTCTTGACACACACTGCAGAAATCTTGAGCGCTTTAAAACGGGGTTGTTCACTATCGCTCAAACTCTGCTCCGCGATATGATCATTAATTTGCTTCTTGGGCCGTTGCTGGGAAATGATCTTACTTACCGTGCTCTGGGATGTTCTGCAGTTCCTTCGTAGGTGGCCTTCAGCTCCGCAGTTCCAGCATTTTGGTTCTTTGTCATTACTTTTCCATCTTATGGCATTTAATTTTCTATTTATATCATCCGTCTTATTTTCTGAGCTCTTGAATATTCGGCAGTTCCTTCGTATGTGCCCTAAAGTACCGCAGTTCCAGCACTTTACTGTCGGTTTCTTATCACCGATATTCCGCTGCAAGGCATTCACTTTGTCTTGTTAAATCATCTAAACGAGCTATCAACTGATTCACTGGCTCTTGGACTCGCACAGCAGTGTTGGTCTCTACGAGTGGCTTGCTGTGCTGCCTCGAATTTCAGGGCGTACACTAGAGCGCTTTTCAAGTCCTTCACATCAGCCATTCGCAGTGCTTTCTGTATTTCAGGATCCCGGATGCCGTCGATGAAGTATTGCAGTGACAGGATTTCTCTTCTTTCTGTCGGACACTCCGAAAAGGCGAGGTGGGGCAGCCTTTCAACATCCGTGGCGAGCTCTTGAAGTGTTTCCGTAGGCTTCTGTTGACGAGATTTTAACTGACGCCTGCTATAGTCTTTTAAACACTTCTCTCCAAAACGCAGCTCCAATGCGCCGGACAGAGCTTCGAAATCTAGCCTTTTGTTTTCGGGAAGAGTCTGAAGGATATCCGCTGCGTCTGCTCTCAGAGAAGCGGCAAGATGACAGGCCTTAGCTTGGGAATCCCATCCATTAGCTTCCGCAACTATAGAAAATTGTGTCTTATACACTTGCCAGGAGGTCTTCCCATCATATGTCGATAGCTTCAGAGAGGGATGCGCAGACATGGCTAGAAATTTAACAGTATCCGAATTGCTTCCTGCCGTCGCTACGAATTTCTTTAAAGTATCAACTTCTTTCGCAACCGCAGAAACCTTGTCATCAATTTGTTGTTCGATTTGGTGTTGGACGGCAGAGACTCTTCCTTCGATTCGTTGCTCCACCGCAGAAACTCTTCCTTCTATTTGTTCAACTTTATTTTCAACAGCGTCAATTCTGCCTTCCATGGCCTCGAATTTATTTTCTATTACGCTGGTAATTTCTCTTTTCATTTCCTCTTGACCTTCTTCAATCTTTTCTTGAACAGCCTTCATTTCATCTTTAACAGATTCCTGAACTGCCTTCATTTCTTCCTTAACAGATTTCTCCATCTTTTCTTGAACAGAATTCATTTCATCTTTAACAGATTCCTGAACTGCTTTCATTTCTTCCTTAACAGATTTCTCCATCTTTTCTTGAACAGAATTCATTTCATCTTTAACAGATTCTTGAACAGCTTTCATCTCCTCTTTCACGGAATCTTGGCCAGCTTTAATTTCTTCTTTAAATGCAGCAAAGGCTGCCATGAATTGCCTTAATTGTTCTTCCATTGCTCTAGTTAATGGCATTCAAAAATCCCACTTCTGACACCAAAAATTGTTACGTGCGTACGGGTTCGTAATATATTGAATGCACAAGTCGTAAAAAGTTAACAAAAATTTATTCTTTCCACAAGAAATAAATTAAAATGCTGAAATATTTCTTCACAAATCTTCGCACAATATCACAATATCTCAAACGTTTAGCAAAAACTCAGTTCAAAACAGATAAAATAGTTCTATCTCACAGCGAAATCGCTACAATCAATACAGCATTAAGTAAACAAACAGCAGTTCGCTTTTTACAGCTACAAGTATAACAGCAACAACAACAACTAACTCACTAACTGAGATGAGGTGTTTCACCTCGGCTTTTATAAGCTTTTTAATTATCAGTAGAATAATCACGATTTTTCTGGATGGCAACAGTAATTACGAGATATTTATTTATTAAGCATTAAATGCACGCGCTCTTTTACTTTTATTGCTATTTTTTTTTACATAGCTTTCTCTTCAAAAATCGTCTGCGTTGCTAAGGCAACATGAAGCAAATCTAATTACAATTCTAAATAAATATCCAAATAAATGTGAAATTCGTAACATTAGCTTAAACGAATATATACAAGTTACAAATGACTAATGCAATGAATAATTAAATTCCTTTTTATCAATAACATACTTAAATAACTAAGTGCTAACTTTCAATCAAATATGCACTGGTAATAAAAATAATCTTTAGTTACAAACAAGAGATTACATAAGTTGGAAGAACAGATGAGCTGATTAATTACGTAATTTTCATTAGCGTAACATTTCATTAGCTGTACATAAGAACAATACAGACTACTGCTGAAAGGAAAAGGTTAGTATTCGCACTTCTTTTCATAATTCTTATTTCATTAATATTTTTTACCTAACGCTCTTAAAATATTACGGGATTAAAATTTTAATCTGCGAGCCTTTTGTTCTGCAAATAAGTCTATGGCATCGTCATAATTAATTTGACGTGCTGTTTGATTTTCGATTGCCAGAACTGCGAGACTTGAGAAACGTTTCTGGCTCATCAATGATGGCAGATAGTTTTTAATAAGTTTTAATTTGCTGAAACTTCGCTCACAGCTTGCGGATGTATTTGGAAGCGTAGAGTAAATTCGCAGCGCAATACAAATATTGCAAAAGGCATCCTGCAAATCATAGGTGTAGATCTGTTGCAAGAGATAGAAAGCGATAGCCTTTTTTATGTCGCCGAATAACATTGGGGCTTGTTCTTTTCTCCATGTAACTGCGGTGCCGAACACCAGGGTGCCTAGGTTCTAAGAACCATACCCCACATCGAACAGGTAAGTATAGTTACGAATACTGTGAACTGTAACAGAATGGATCTTAGAGATCATAAACTTATAAGGGAAATACATAATTATCATGAAATTGTACTTAATATTTTCTAAGTAGATGTAAATAAAAATTCATTATTTGTAGTAGAAAGCAGCTCAGGCACAGAAAACCTGTAAAGAGAACATATGCATGGCAAGAAACAATAATAGGCAAGTACGAGACTTTTGGTGCCACTAGGGGAAATAAGGGTACATAAACATACTGATTATATACAAAGCATCACTAGGGGAAATAAGGGTACATAAACATACTGATTATGAGATACAAAGAACTAATATATACATGTTAAGTTATAATACATATATTACATAATATATAATTATTAAACTAGATTATTACACATGATGGCACTAGGGCGCTTTATATACAATGGGTCGTTACAGTCATAACTATAATTGGTAATCACAGGATTGTCAATTAAAATAAATATTTACAAGTCTTTTGCTGACTTTAGGTTCGGCTAAGGTTCGAATCAATTATGCTTTGGTTCGCGAAAGGTACTTTGGACTTAGACCGCTCGGCTGTCGAAGTTCTGAGAGGGCTTGTTCTTTAAAAACGGCAAGTTCCTGGCAGAACTCAAATGCGTATAGATCTCGCTCATATTTTCGTGCAAGATCGGCTCCATTTTTTTCCAGTTCTTCGGTTGACATATCCAATATTTCACGACCATTGAGAAAAGCGAAATGTGAATTTAGTGCAGTAGCGCTGTTTACCCTCGTTTTAATTTCTGATAAGATTCGATCAAATACAATTTTTATTACATTAGAAAATAGCTGAACAGGATGAAGTGTTCGTGATTCGTCCTCGCACAATTCATCAAATTGCTTTTTGCGGTTTAGAAATCGTTTATTTGTCACAATAGATTCAACTTCAATTTTTTTCGGCTACTGTTTTAGATTCTTCTATCCAATATTCCGTAGGAATTTCTCTCATTTTTTGCAAAGTTTTGGTCAGACCTTCCATTAATGCGACGGAACGCGCAAGAATAATATCTTCCTTTTGAATTTCAATATTTATTCGATTGATTTCTCGAAGGATATTAGCCCAAACTGTCAGGTATATAATAAATTCAAAATTTTTTACGACGTGTAGCAGATGGCCCGCTTCGTACTTTGATTCCGCACTAAAAGAAAGGCGTCCATCTCGTCTGACTGCTTCCTTTTAAGTTGGTTTTTGTACATTTTTTCATAATATCCCAGCGAATAGTGGATCTGATAAAAAAGCTAAATATCTTATGGATAATTCCAAATAGGTTAACTACTTCGGGGCACGATGAGGCAGAATGCACACCGACAAGATTCAAAGAATGAGCCACACATGGCACAAATTCAGCAGCTTATTCATTTCTGTAATCCTGGCTTGTACGCCTTTATAAGTACCGGCTATATTAGATCCGTTATCGTAAGCTTGACCACGACATTGTCCAATATCCAAACCATCAAGTGTCAGTTTTTCCACAATCCGCTGAAAAATACATTCGCCTGTCTTTCCACCAACTTTTATTTCACACACATCACTACATATTTTTACGTATCTAATCACCTGACTCATTTGTTCTGTATGCGATACACATGGAGTGCAATCGAACCTAATTGTATAATATTTGGTTTCTTTGATATCGTTTAAAATGCTATTGCGAACTGTTTTCGCCATTATATCAATAATTTCATTTTGAATTGTCTTTGATAAATAAGATATTTGCTCCTTTTTTAGGTGTTCTAACTGGTACTTAAGAGTTGAGTTATGCTTGGCTAGCAGAGTCATTAAATTCAAAAAATTGCCTTGATGAGGCCGAGGACACTTTGTGAGCAGACTGTTAGAGGATTCATCAGACCCACGGAAAGAAACACAGTTTGTTGAAAGATACAATATAGCATCCATAATTATGTGTAGGATCTCTCTCCATTTTTCTTTCTCTTTGTGAATTTGTCGCTCAATGTCATGATCGATGCCTTGACACGATTTCATTTGTTGTGGTCGAATTTTCCACTTAATCATGCACTCTCTATGGATTTCAGATGCTTCGTGCTCAGTTAACCATTCTGAATCTTTTTTCCAATTAATGAATCCTGTAGTATACAATGCTGATGTAGCTGCAGTGGCATGTTTCTGGTAAATCTTACAAGGTATACAAAAAATTGCATTTTTAGTTTTAGAATATATAAGCCAAGATCTTTTAATCTTTTCATTATTTGCTAATGTTCTGTACCACAATGAAGATGTCAAATGTCTGCCATCACGTTCAGTGGACCTAAGGTCAACGTGTTCTAGATTCTTTTCTGCTAATAATAGAGCTCGACTGATTAAGAAAGCTCGTTGCTGATCGTTCATTTTTTCTGTGATTGGCCAACTGCCAGGGTCCTGCAAATCAAACGTTTTTAACTCTTCTTTTTCTTCTGCCCGCCCGAACCTAAATGAGAAGATTCTTTATATCCTAATTTCATGTCCTCTAGATGTTCGTTTGAGGTCGATGAAGAAGGTTGTTCTCTCAGTTCCTGAAATGTAGTTTGTTTGAGGATTATAGATGAAGATTCTCCATCTTTGGCATGCAAATTGCAAAATATATCAATGTCGTTTAGAATCTCGGCATCATTGGAAGTTGCGGCAAAGTTTGACGGTTCGCCTTTTCCGTGAAGCCGCTTCTTCATTTTAGCTGCAATTTGTTTCCTCTGTTCGTTCCTATCTTTCGCTCTTTTCTATAATCTGCTCCTGAGAGTTTTTTCTAGACGCTCTCGTGATTTTTTTTAACTCTAAATAATATACAGTATAACTTGCCTTAATAAGAAAAACTAAAAATTACACTCAACAGTCTTGGGCCCGCGTCGCAGATGCAAGCGCTCACTAAATGGTTGCGTTTTGCTAAATGTTGGTTTTGAAATAAGCATACAAATTGTACTCTCTAAGAATTATCTACTTGTAATTAAAAAAATATTTTCGTAATAAAAAGAAAACTTTATTAAATAAGATTAGCCACAGCAAGTCTTACCACATTCTATGAAACGATAACATTTTCATTCAAGATGCCAAAATAATTCTTTAAATCCTCTTTTACAAAAAATAAGAAGCTATCAAAGTTGCCAGATAGTTTAAACTTAAAATTATATTTTTATAAACAAATACTATCAATTCCCCCTTTATTTGTGTTTAAAGATATAATTTTAATCATTCAGTCAGTCTCCATACTTTAATAAGTCATCCTTCAAGTTTACCCTTGGTAGATATTTTGTTAAAATATCCGCTTCTTGTTTTTGTAAACAAACTGAGGTATGATTTGATCCATTTCATATTCATCTTTTACAAAGAAATATTTTCGGTTAATGTGCCTTGAACTACTACTTTGTTTTGGGTTTTTTTTATCTAATCTATTAATGCTTGACAGTCTGCTCTAATTGCTATTGGTTTTTCAATTAGATCATCTTGTCCCAGTTCTTAAAATAAAAAGATGTACCATTTAATTTCACATGCACATTCACAGAATGCCAAAAGTTCAGCTTCCATTGTAGATAGAGCAACTGTTCTTTGTTTATTGCACTTCCAATTTAAGAAATTGTTACCTAAATTAATGAAATGATTTTCCATCTTCAGTGGTACACCAACTTGTATCTGAAGTAGCATTTAATTTCCCTTTGTCTGATGTATATATCAAACATGCATTTTGTGTTCCTTTAATATATCCGAATATCCTCTTCACAGCTTTCCAGTGTTTCCGTCTGGGATCTTGATTATATCTTGACAAATTACTTATTACAAAAGCTAAGTCTGGCCTTGTGCCTGTTGCTAAGTACATTAATGACCCAAACGCTTTTTGATATTTCGTCTTCGACACAGGTGGCGAAGATACTATGTCATCAAGATTTTCACCCAATATTCCTGGAGTCTTGCTGGTTTACATTCATGAATTTCAAAGTTTTTTAAGATTTTAGTTACATATTCTTCTTGACTGAGTATAAGTTTTCCAGATTCCTGCCGGATGTCTATTCCTAAAAATTTGTGCGTTTTAGTGACTTCTCGTAATGTAAACGATTTAGATAGTTGAAGATAGTTGAGAGGTGATGTTATCTATCTCAGAATTCGAATTTCCAGTCACCATTAAGTCATCCATATACAGTGCTATGATAAGATATTTTATCTTATCTTTATAAATATAAACACATGGATCTGATTTTAATCTAGTTAAATTCCTTTCCTTAAGAATTTTACATAATTCTTCATACCAGTATTTTCCTGATTGCGGTAATCCATATATACTTTTGTTCACAAGATATACTTTGTTGAGATCTGATATGAATCCTGGTGGTTGTTCCATGTAAATTGGTTTATCCAAGTATCCATTCAAATATGCAGTTTTTACATCGAAGAATCTTATTTTACAGTTTTTGCAAACTGCAATCGATAACAATGTTCTAAAGGTTGCAAGTCTTATTTACTGGACTAAATGCATCTTCATAATCAATTCCTTTTCTTTGATTAAATCCGATTGCTACAAATCTTGCTTTGAAAATTGTTTCTAAATTTCCCTTTTCATCCTTTTTTGAGAATATCCAGCGACTTTTAATAACTTTCTTATCGATAGGTCTTTCAGCTAATTCCCAGACTTCATTAACCTCCATTGAACTCAGTTCCTCTATCACTGCATGTAGCCAGAATTGACTTTCATCAGATTCTACAGCTTCATGTTATGACTTAGGTAATTCTTCATTTGTATGTTATACTACATAATCTTTTAATTTTTCTGGGAGTTTTGTCGCTCTCTCTGGTCTTTTCTGTACAGAATATTCATGAATATCATTTTCAGGTTCTTCATTTATTTGTGGATACTCTATTACTGGCATTTCCAATGAATTGTTTTCGTTGTGTTCCTCAGTGTTTGTTTCTCAGCTTCTTCATCTGTTGTATTATCTTCTCTATGGTATCTACCAGTTATTCCTGAATTATCTACACTGCCATTAGTTTGTTCCTTGTAAAAAATAATAAGTTCTTCTACTATTTGATTTTTATCGAATTTTAAATAATTTTCTTTTAGTAAAGGTGATCCCAGTTTCTGCTCATTAAATTTTACATCTCGCACTTCTTGGATTTTATTTAGTTCAGGAGTATAAATTTTATAAGCTTTTCTCTTCATGCTATAGCCTATCATACTTCCTTTTTGAGCTTTTAGATCCATCTTTTTACGTTTTTCTATTCTTATATGAACGTATGCTTCACATCCAAATCTTTTAAGATAAGTAATGTTAGGCTTGCGTCCACTGTACAGTTCATATGGTGTAAACCTTTTATCATTTTTGTGACTCCGACTCCTGTTATTCACATGTACAGCTACTTTAACGTTTTCAGATCAAACTTTTATTGTTAATTCTGCATCAATTAACATAGTACTAACAGATTCAATTATAGTACGATTCAAGTTATGAATCGTACTATAATTGAATCCCGGATTCAGTAATAACCTTTCAGCTTTTCCATTACTTTCTGGAGTATAAGGGGTTGTAAGTTCATGTTTAATTCCCATTTTTTCAAGAAATTCTTTTATATTTTTAGCTAAAAATTCACTACCATTATCACTACGAATTCTTTTTAGTTTGGGCCCACCAGCGGCCGAGCGGTAAAGACGCTGAACACTGGTAGTTCGGTCCGAGGTTCGAATCTCGCGAACGGACTGGCTGCATGGGCGTTTTCGTGGTTTTCCCCATGTGTAACGTGTATACGAGCCAGTTCCCTTAGAAAGCCCTCCACGAAGGCATCCCTCCCTTTAGGCAGATAGCCCTCGTGTGCTTTGCCGTAATTGAATAACCTAACCTAACCTAACCATCTTT
>KK122476.1:0-10852 GCA_000611955.2 Stegodyphus mimosarum | reverse complement strand
TTGTCTTTCTTCTTGGATAATAAGCTTGATTAAAGCTTCTGAAGTTTCGCTTTTCTTCTCAATTGTTATTACAAATGTGAAATTACTGTAATCATCTGCCACTGTTAAAAAATAACAGCTTCTGTCTGTTGATTTCTCAATTGGTCCAACTAAATCTATGTGCCATAATTCTAAAATATCTTCAGATTGCTTAAATTGCACACTTCTATAAGATGTCCGTGTCATTTTTCCCAATGTACAAGGTTCACAATTGTTTCAGGAAATTTTTACATTTTCTAATCCAATGACAGATGAGTTTTTTTCATTTCTATCAGCTTTTGATAATTTACGTGACCTAGTCTTTGATGCCATAGAACATCATTAACATTACTAATTTTAGCTTCTTCAACTATATTTCCTTCAACTTCAAATTTGTTTACATTTCTGTTAGCTATATATAAAATGTTTCCATGCTTATTAATCACTTCTGCTTTAGTTTTGGTAAAAATTACTTTTAAATCATGATCTGCAATTTTTGATACTGACAGCAGATTTTCACTTAAATTCGGTACTTGCAGAACATTTTCTATTCTCAAAATGTTCTTATTTCTATCAGTTTGCATTTTAATGTTACCAATACCAATTGATTTGATCATGGCGTATTTTTCAGCTGTCATTATTTGTCATTCTTCATCTTTAAAATCAGTAAATATTTCTTTACTAGTTGCCCAATTTTGCTCCTGAATCAATAATCCATTTAATTTTTCTATTTTCATGTCCGTCTATTTTATTCTTTATATCATTTCTATCTTGGTTAAGACATGAGATTTCTATTTTCTTAGATACTTCAGACAAGCATGTTGCTGATTCATATTCTCTTTCTTTGTTCGAGATTCGATAAGTTTTATTTGTTAAATTTCTCTGTTTGTTTTTTATTTTACATTCAGTTCATTTTACATTTGTGACCGAATTTTCCACAGA
Organism: Stegodyphus mimosarum; assembly: GCA_000611955.2. NCBI lineage: Eukaryota > Metazoa > Arthropoda > Arachnida > Araneae > Eresidae > Stegodyphus > Stegodyphus mimosarum. The sequence continues at coordinate 9,892 of KK122476.1, read as the reverse complement.
TAAAGCACTTTATAATATTATTATTACGACATTCTTTTATTAAATGTCCTACTTTTCCACAATTAAAGTATCCTCTTTCATATTTCGATTTTATCCAATTTTCTTTTGCCTTAGAACTTACTTCTATTTCTTTTCCTCATTGTTTATTTTTTCCTTCTGTTTCTTTTAAAGCTTGTCTGATTGAAGCTATATCCTTCTCTTTATCGATTTTAATAATTTTAACATCAATTTCAAATTCTTTTCTAAGTCCTTCTAATATGAAGTAAATTAATTCTTTATCTCTTATTTCATCTCCAACTTGAATACTTTTACTTTTCAGAATTACAACTCTATACATGTAATCATCTACAGATTCATTTTGACTCATTTTCAGTTGAGCTAATTCTACTCTACATTTGATTTGAACATCTTCTATTCTTGCCGCAATTTCATTTTTAATTTTCTCCCATAACTTCTTTGCGTCCTTTTCATTCGCATACAGTGGCTCTCAAAAGTGTTCATACACTTATGATTTTCATTGAAATAGGGCTCTGTCCATTAATTAAAAGTAAACTTTCTGAAAGAGATTTTAATAATAAGATCTATAATGTATTCGTAACAAAATTACACGAAATATTTTTTAAATATAGCGAAACTTTATTTTTTTTAAGAAATTGATAATAAAAAAATGACAAGCGTTTTATCTCAAAAGTCTTCGTACACTGAAATATTTTTGGATAACATCAAAATTAGAATCATCGTTTGCCGCTTTTTTTAATTTTTGCATTGTGGTGACATTTAAAAACTCATTTGCTTTAATTTTTTATTGTTCATTCCATAATATTCTATTTATTATTGAAAAATGGGTCGCAGTTGTAAAGAAATTACAAATAGCATTCGAAAATTGATAATTTTTCACTGTAGTAGGGGTAAATCAATTCGAAATATCGTTAAATTAGTTAATTTATCCCATTCTACAGTATTGTATGTGATAAAACTCTTTAAAGAAGAAAATCGGATTGAAAAACAAGGTAAGAAAAGGTCGATCGAGAAAGTTAACTAAACCTGATGAGAGATTTATTATTAGAAAATCTGTAAAAAACCCACGTTTGAGTGCTGTAAAAGTTTCTGCAGAATTTAATGCAAAGTTTTCTACTTCAGTTTTACCTAAAACTGTTCGATGAGTCCTCAGAGAAGCTGGATTTCATGAGCGTTCTGCCCGTAAAAATTTTTTTGTTAGTGAGAAAAACAGAAAGCCATTCGCAAAATCAATAATAAATAAAGCCGAAACGTGCTGAAATAATATCCTATTTGCTGACGAAAGCAAATTTAACATTTTTGGTTCCGATGGTCGAGCAACTGTATAGAGAAGAAAAAATGAGGAACTTCATTCTGTTAACAGCCGATAGATGGCATTGTAAAACAAAAGCCGCCGATAGGGGGCGTACGATAGCAATCGAGAATCGGGAAGCGAGAGAATGTAACGGAGATTAAGAATGTTCCGTAATGATATGTATATATGTATATATTTACTGCAATAAAAAAGAAATTATAAAATGCAAGAGGTATCCCGATTGAATGAAAAGTGAAAGCTCAACTTACCCTAGCCATCCTGGGATTAATAACGGAGATTAAAGTTAACATTTCAGAAGTGGGATTATTAATGCAAGCACGCATTGAATAATGACCTCGCGTACCATGAGCGTGGAAGAAGGGGTAAGTTTCGTTTCTTTAAAAAAATTTGAATGCATGTGAACTTGTAGAATAATTCTAACAGAGTATAGAATTTAGAAGTATAGAATTATATTATTAGTTAATATTATGGATGAGAATACAAAGAAAGCTTTAGATAAAGCAAAAACGAAACGTAAAACTCTAAGAAGGTTAACAACACAAGTAATTAAGAGAATATCGGAATTATTGGAACAGGACATTGTCGATACAAAATCATTAGAAGAATGTGAGATGAATCTACAAGAAAAAGCAGATCAGATATTTAAGTTAGATCTAGAAATTGAAAATTTAATTCCTGAAGTATCTGATCTCGAAACAGAAGTCAAGAATAATCAGGAATACAGAGAACGTATCATCTACGCGAAATCGAAAGTCAAGAATTATCTCCAGAATTCAGATAGAAATAAGGCAGATTTGTCGTTGAAGAATAATTCTTCACTTATTTCGAGTAGTGAACCAGACAAACCGAGAATAAATTTGCCGAAACTTCATATAGAACCGTTTGAGGGTAATTTAGAGAAGTTTCAGGAATTTTGGTCACAGTTTGATAATGCGATTCACAGTAACGAACGCTTATCTAAAGTAGATAAATATAATTATCTTAAAGCTTTCTTGAAAGGACCAGCCTTAACCAGTATTCAAGGACTATTAATATCGGAAAATAATTATGATTTAGCAGTTGAGTTGCTTAAAGAAAGGTACGGAAAAAAAGAAATTATTGTAAGAGCTCATATTAACAATTTGTTAAATTTAAGTGCAGTAAAATCGGCATCGTATTTGAAACAGTTAAGGGAATTATACGATACGATAGAAATCCAAGTACGGGGTTTACAAACTCTTGGTGTCGAACTGAATTCATATGGAAGTTTGTTGTTTCCATTACTAACCAAACTTATTCCAGATTCCATTGTGCTAGAGTTTTATAGACAGCATGAAAACGATGATTCTTGGAATGTAACAGAATTATTAAAGTTTCTTAGAAGAGAAATAGAAACGCGAGAACGAACATTTTTGTTTCGTCAAACAAGGGAAAATAATGAATCAGTTAAAAGCATAGACTATAAACTGTCAACTAATAAATTTTCGGAAAAGGGGAATAGATTCCAGAAGTTTAAAGGAAAGCAACAGGATTCGTTTCCTAACGCAACCGCACTGAGCACATTCCAGAAAGTTTGCATTTTTTGCGATAATTCTGAACACAGTTCTGAAAATTGTGATAAGGAACGCGAACAGAAATTAGAAAGTCTAAAACGAAATGCAAGATGTTTTTTATGCCTGCGAAAAAACCACATGGCCCGTTTATGTAAATTAAAAGAGCGCTGCTTGACATGTAATCGTAAACATTCTAGCTTGATTTGTGACGCCAAATGCCTCCCGCGTCAGACAGAGAGTCGCGAAGGAATGACGTATGACAAAATGAAAGATCAAAATAGTGTTGCAATGAATCATGATGGATTATCTGACGTTTCAACATATTTGAAGAAAGCAATAATTAACGACAGTGAACCGATTGAATGTTTGGTGGATACTGGAAGCGCTGTTAGTCTATTAAGATTTTCGGTATTTTCGAAATTACGATTGCCATTGCAACCGGAAACAAAAAAATTGTTTGGAATCGGGAGTGTAAATCACGCATGTACAACAACGTTGGGAAAAGTTCATGTTTCAATTCGAATCGACGAAATCCAAACAACCGCGAATTTGTTTATCGTACATGATGAAGTTCAGCCGTATGACCTAATTATTGGGAGAGATATTTTAAACGATCAAATGTTGGCTTATGGGAAAATAGGGGATTCGTTTAACATATGGTATGCTAGTAAAATTCCATTCGCACAATTGATGAACGAAACGGAGCGTAAGCACATTAAGTTATATTCTGAGGAACCAATAGAAATAAAAAGTAACACGATAAACTTTGTACGTTCTGTAACCCCAGATATAAATAATGGATTAATCTTATTTCAAAACAAGCATGGAAGTCCGGATTCAGTAATGGAGGTTACAAATGGTAGGGTAACAGTCCCAGTTATGAACATAGGACACAATAACATCAGATTAAAAGGAAATCAGTGTATCAGCAGGGTAATAGATATAACAGAAGATTTTGAATTAAAGAAAACAGACAATCCTAACATAAACAAAGATGAAGTACAAAACCATGTATTTTCCATTTCTCAAAATATTCGCCGAATAAAAATAGATGATATAAAATTTGACGAGGCAACTACAGATAGTGAAAGAACTGATATCTTAAAATTAGTAAATGAATTTAGGGATTGCTTTGCTCTTAATCTAAATGAATTAGGTTGCACGGACGTAATAAAAATGGACATCAAAGAAATTGACGGGAGTAAGCCTGTGTCTTCTCGCCCGTACAAAACGAATGCAGCTGAACGTAACGCAATAAAAGAAATTGTTAAGGAATGGAAAGACAATGGGATAGTTTCTGAAACTAGATCGCCTTACGCTAGTCCAGTGTTACTAGTAAAGAAGAAAACAGGGGAATATAGACTAGTAATTGATTACCGCAGACTTAATAATCAGACGATAAAGGATAAGTTCCCTTTGCCTCGAATAGATGATCTTTTAGAATGTTTAGGAGGATGTAAAATTTTCACTACTCTGGATTTAGCCCATGGCTATTTGCAAATACCGTTAAGTGAAGAAGCCAAATTAAAGACGGCGTTCATTACTCCAGATGAAACAGGACAGTTCGAAAGGATGACATTTGGGTTAGTAAATGCTCCTGCTGAGTTTCAGCGACTAATGTCGTATGTCCTAGGCCCCTTGTTGAATACTAAGGTGTTGTGTTATATGGATGATATACTTATTCCTGCAAAATCTTGGGAAGAGATGATTTTCAAATTAAAGGAGGTATTAGATTGCCTAAGAAAAGCAAATTTAACCCTGAAATTATCTAAATGTGAATTTGGGAAGAGAGAAGTAGATTTCTTGGGTTTTATTATAAACGAAGATGGTATCAGACCGGGCTCTAGAAAAATAAAAGCCATAACAGAATTTCCAGAACCAAAGAATGTACACGAAGTGAGAAGATTTTTGGGCCTGACTGGATTTTTCAGACGATTTGTGCCGAAGTACGCATTAAAAAGCGAACCATTGACCAGATTGACAAAGAAGAATCGATACTTTGAGTGGAAGCAAGAACAAAAGAAGTCGTTCGAACTATTGAAGAAACAACTGACTGATAAGCCCATATTAGCTCACTATCAACCGCATGCCGATACTGAAGTCCATTGTGATGCGAGTGCAGAAGGTTTGAGTGGAATCCTAATCCAACGTGATGAAGATGGAAAATGGCATCTTGTTTATTGCGTCAGTAAGAAAACAACAGAAGCAGAGAGAAAGTATCATTCCAGCAAATTGGAGTTAATGGCCATCGTGTGGACGTTGGACAGGTTAAGACAATTCTTAATCGGTATAAGATTTACAATTATTACTGATTGCCAAGCTCTTATATATATGAATGCGAAGAAGACTACAAATCCACAGATAGCCCGTTGGTGTAGTTTGATTCAAGAATACGATTTTGAGATAAAGCATAGGCCAGGAAAAAGACTGTCCCATATTGATGCTTTGAGCAGAGGTCCGGTAGCGGAAGCTGATGACACGATGACGAGGATAGCTGAAAATTTTGAAGTTTGCCAGTCCCTAACCGAAGAAGAGCAAATACTAATGATACAACATGCTGACAAAGACCTGAAAAGAATTATCGAAATTATCAAGAAGAAACAAGAAGAACGAACTGCTGAGGAGAAGCAAGTAATTAGAAATTACGTGTTCAAAAAGAATAGACTGTTTTGGAAAACCATAGTGGATGGAAAGGAAAGACTGCTGTATGTGATTCCTAAAAGCATGAGGAAGAGTGTAGTGGTGAAATTCCATGATTTATTTGGTCACTTTTCTGTGGATAGAACAGTTAGCAAAATTAAGGAATTATATTGGTTCCCAAGCATGAAACGATACGTACGAAGACACATATCAGCATGTATTGAGTGCCTTATGAATAAAGCGACAGGTGGCAAGCAACAAGGACTGTTACATCCCATAAAACCTGGTAAAAGACCGTTTGCTATTGTCCACATGGATCACTTGGGTCCTTTCGTAAAGAGTTCGAGAGGTAATCAAGAAGTATTAGTGATAATTGATAACATGACTAGGTTCGTGAGAATTTTTGCAGTTAAGAGTACTAGTGCTAAAAATGTTTTACAGTCTTTGAAGAATTTTGTTAATGATTTTGGACTACCGGAAAGAATAATAAGTGATAGAGGATCTTGTTTTACTTCTCACCATTTTAAGCAGTATTGTACAGATAACGGAATACATCATACTTTGAATTCTACCAAACACCCCCAAGCCAATGGTATGGTAGAGCGCGTCAACAGAACAATTTTAGGAACGATAATGACAAGTTTGGCTGACAAACAGCATAGAGATTGGGATTCGAAAATAAAAGAGACGGAAAGAAATCTTAACAACATGGTAAACAAAACTACAAATAAGACTCCATTTGAAATGCTATACGGGTATTCGCCCAGATTTAATGATGGAATACTTAGGATGTTAGCAGACGAAGATTCAGATACATGGAAAGACCCGCGAGAAATCCAAGAGCAAGCGCGAGGAAGAATTGAGGAACAACAAGCGAAAATGAAAGAGAGATTCGATGGGAAAAGGTGTCGTACACTAATCTTTGAGCAAGGAGAAATCGTTGTGATGAGATGTGCCCCTAAGGCTACGGGTCAACCTACCAAAACACAGCCAAAATATCGAGGTCCATTCATAATAACGGAAATATTACCTAGCGATACTTACAGAATAACTCAACTAGAAACGAAGAATCGAGGTCGCTACTTCACTACCACTGCTCATGTGAGCCAGCTGAAGCCATGGAGGTGCGATCCCAGCTCTGATGATGATGATGAAGATGATGACGGCGACGATCAAGATACTGACCAGTTATCAAGCTTGATTCCTCGACGGAATCCAATCAGATCTGTCCGTAAGGACTGATGGAAGTGTTCTCCGCTGTGATTAAGGTGAGATCTTTCCTTTTTTTTTTTTATGTTTATCTACGTATATTTGCTGATAGAAAAACCTCCAGAAACTTTGGAACATTAATTGACTTTGAACTCTTGAACATTAGCTAAAAGACTTTAGTGCATTCTTTGAACTGATCATTTTAGAACTGATAACAAATGAGTTATTTCATATATATATATATAACACATGGTTAGTTATAATTTACAGAAAATTTTGACTATTATGCTAATGTATCAAAAAATATGTGAATTTATGTATGTGAAAACATTTTAGTAAGTTTATTATCATATCAAATTTTAGTATAATGTGTATTCTTCTTAGTGTATTAGTAATGTGTATTCAAGTTGAAATACAAAAATGTGTTAATTATAAAACTGATTTGTATTCAGAACAATCGAGGACGATTGCTAGGTCAGAATGACCGAGTGTTAACAGCCGATAGATGGCATTGTAAAACAAAAGCCGCCGATAGGGGGCGTACGATAGCAATCGAGAATCGGGAAGCGAGAGAATGTAACGGAGATTAAGAATGTTCCGTAATGATATGTATATATGTATATATTTACTGCAATAAAAAAGAAATTATAAAATGCAAGAGGTATCCCGATTGAATGAAAAGTGAAAGCTCAACTTACCCTAGCCATCCTGGGATTAATAACGGAGATTAAAGTTAACAATTCTAAGAACTTAGTGGGAACAGTTAAGCATGGCGGTGGAGGTGTTCTTGTATGGGGGTGCATGGCAGCATCAGGACTAGGTAATTTTGTATTTATTGATGGCATAATGAATCATTCTCTTTATTTAAATATTTTAAGAGAAAATTTTAAATTATCAGCCCAAAATTTGGATATCAGAAACAACTTTATTTTTAATCATGATAACGATCTTAAGCATACGACTCTCAACGTTCGCTTGTATTGTCTCTATAATTGTCCACAGGTTTTGAAAACACCACCTCAGTCGCCAGATATAAACCCCACAGAATACATTTGGAAAGAACTGGAGGTTAGAGTACGAAAACACGACATCCAAAAGCGAACTCAAAACAGTCATGATGGAAGAATGGATGAACATTGATACAGAAATTACAAAAAAAACTAGTAAATTCTATTCCCAGACGTTTAGAAGCTGTTGTGGATGCTAAAGGATATCCTACTAAATATTAATTTAACGAAATAGGAAAATATTTACTAATATGTCAAGATTTTTTTGAAGTGTACGAAAACTTTTGTGACATAAAATGTTTGTCATTTTTTTATTATTAATTTCTTAAAAATAAAGTTTCGCTATGTTTTAAAAATATTTCATGTAATTTTGTTACGAATAGATTATAGACCTTATTATTAAAATTCCATTCAGAAAGTTTACTTTTAGTTAACGGATAGAGCCCTATTTCAATGAAAATCATAAGTGTACGAACACTTTTGGGAGCCACTGTATTTTAACGCTTCTGGAGCTGTCATAGTTTGATTCATTACATTTCTTGCTATCGCATTATTATTATCCTATGCTTCCTAAGTTTTCATTTCACTTTCGAAATTAACGTCGTCTCTTTTATATGGTTTTGGTGGTTCATTATCTTCTATCACACTTCTTCATATTTTCAAACTTCTTAATTCACTTTCGATTCTGTTTGCCCATATAAGGTAATTATCATCAGTGAATTTTCTATGTAACTCAAATGTAGCATATTATATGCCATATTTTCTAATTTATAAACACTAGTTATAATGCAAATTGAATTAATCTCTTAGAGAAATTGGCAATGTTGCTAAGACTAAATAACATCAATGTTCTATATGAAAGTTCAACTGCAGAGAGGATAACCACGCTCTGCTACCAATTGTTGGTTTTGAAATAAGCATACAAATTGTACTCTCTAAGAATTATCTACTTGTAATTAAAAAAATGTTATCGTAATAAAAAGAAAACGTTATTAAATGCTAGCCGCTGTGCGGCCAGCCTTCGTCTGGCTTTTAAACGTACCGGAAAAATGCCTAAAAGACACACCTGGGACCGATAGCCCAGTAAGTTCTTCCAACTTTTTTTCTTTGCTAAGAACAAAACCAGAAAAACATATACATCTTGAATTTTTAGCAAACGGATTGCATGATATGTGTATTAAATATTTGTTAAAACATAATTTATATCCCCCTTCTTAACCACCACTATAACTACATAAAACATTATATATAAAAATTCTACAATAATATAAATAACTCCATGCCATTTCTGATGAGTCAAAATTTTTTAAACATTTTCTTACTTGATAGTTTGAGCGATTCTTTTTCTGAAATTTTGAAATGTTATGATACTTTAAGTAATCTTCTGAGAAAATGTGTCAGCAGTTATATCGCAGCCATTTAACTTGTTAGTCATATTTTATCTTATATTTTCAAGAGAAAAAAATTACAATGACATAAGCAATATCCCTTTATACAAATATTAATTATCCTAATAAAAAATAAACCAACTTTCCGTTGAAAACAAATCATGCAAAACTTTTCAATATCTTTCAAACAGTGAAATAAGCAAAAAATAACATGAAAGCAACTCAAAAAACAAAACATTTCGCGCAGAATTTTACTCTGCAGAACAACTTTATCAAAAAAGAAATCAATAAAAATGTATTATATGTATAAAAAATGACAATGAAATATGCAGTATACCTTAATACAAATATTACTTATCCTAATAAATAAATTAACCAACTTCCCTTTGCAAAATCTTAAGAACTCAAATGGTATAAACAGATTAAGAACTTAAACTATAGCGTTTCACCTGTAATCTTTTAATCTTCTTGCTAAACATACGCTGTGAAACCCTATGTGGAGGACAGTGAGCAAATCTAGGCTATGTCCTTTAGTGTTGAAAAACTACAAAGTCAGAAGGAGGGTTTAAAGGACCCTTTAATTCAAATAATTACAACTCTCCAACTTGAGAGTAAGCCACTACTTGGGCTGAACTAAAATAATATGAAATAAAGTGTGTTAACAATTCAAATACCTATGCTTAACCTTAAGTAGGACGGCGAGGGAAGCCTAACTTTCAATGAAATGCAATAATGCGAATTTCACGAGTAAGAACTAGTAATTGCAATTGCCTATGAAGGCGA
>KK122475.1:2989-13897 GCA_000611955.2 Stegodyphus mimosarum | reverse complement strand
GTTGCAGTAAAGCCGCACCAAACCGTTACATGCGAAGAGTGTAATGGAATTTGTAGGAATTGATGTGTGTTTGTAGCAGCCCAAATACGGCAATTGTGTGTGTTAGTCGCACTTTTCATATGAAAGTGGGCCTCGTCGGTCCACAAAATGTTCTTTGGCCATTCATCCTGGAGCTCAACTTGCGCAAGAAACTCCAATGCAAAAGTTTGTTGACTATCCAGATCAGCTGATAAGAGCTCCTGCACTAGCGACAGTTTATACGGATGGTAGCGTAAGATCTTTTGAAGAATCTTATGAACCGTGGAAGGAGGTTGGTCAATAGATACTGCAATACGTCGAACGCTAGTGCTGCCGATGGTTTGTGCCATTTAGTGGTGGTTTTTGAAACTCATTGTTTTTTATGAGGGGGGGGTTCGATAAAATTCCCATCATTTCATTCTGCTATTACTCAATTTTCATGGAATTCTGCTGCATAGTTTTTGCTACAGACGGTTTGCAAATTTCAAGTTTAATTATGAACACCCTGTATATGTGATATTTGCATTCGAGAGTCCGGATGATTTCATAGCAAGTGGAAAGCCTGCACTGACAACAGACAAATTTCACTTTAAGAACTCATCTCTTAAAAGAATCTTTATTTGATTAAAATGACAGCTCATTTTTCTTTAGACGAAGATCACATATTCGATAATAATTTAAATAGTAATACTAGTAAATTTAGAACTCGATGTCATAAATATTTTTTACAAAGGAAAAACGAAGAGACAGAGCAAAACATTTGCATAACAGGAATGGCTGAAAGCAATCTGACAAAAATGGCATGTAGAGCTATTTATAGTAACGGTTACATAACAGGAGAGAGAGAGTTCTGGAAAGTACTGGTCTAGGGAAAAGATCTTGAAATTGCAAAAAGTTAATTAGAGGTTGCTGTTCATGTAGAGCAAAGCCATCGTATTTTTTTATATTTTACATATATATATGTTTGTGTAATATATTAGCATTTGTTCCATATACAAGTTTTATTGAAAACTTTTTTTCCAGCAATATTCTACTGCTATTGATATGTGGTCAGTGGGTTGCATATTTGGAGAGTTACTTACAATGAAGCCTCTCTTTCCTGGAAAATCAGATATAGATCAATTAAATAGGATATTCAAAGTAAGATTTCTTCCTGTATTATATTCATTTGTGATGCATTTAATGGAGTATTTACTGCTGTATTTGATTTAATTAAATCATTTGCACTATGCTAAATGCACTCATTTGCTTTTTTTGTCCCTGTTCTTTTGTGTGTAGTTTTTTTAATTACATTTTTTATATTATGCTAAAAGGTAAAGATGCATACAGATGAATGATTTATATTGCAGTCATTGATTAATTTTCTTCAAAATAGAACATAAGTGTTTTTTCCTAAAATAATAAATCTAGTTTACATATATGCTGAAAATATCTATTAAGATTTCCTCCCCCCCCCTTATTTGCACCTTATTCTTTGCCTTTTATCATATTTATTTGCCAAAATGTTTATGAAATGATAAACATTTATGTATAATGTAATTAAAAAACAAAATATTATACAATCCGACCTCTCTTTTATGAATTCCTGTATGTAGTGAAGTTTTTTGCAAAATGCTGTCTGAGATGTGAATTTCTTTGTATAAAAAACTTCAAATTGTGAAGCACACTTTCTGTGTAAGAAAGTACTTCTCTATTTAATGAAGTTTTTCAATGGATGATTTTTCAGGACATCTTTTTCTTTCTACTTTAAAATTATTTATTCATTTGCTATGACATGTACATGTGGGAAGTTTTGGTCCTAAAGAAAAGCAGGTGACTTTTATCTGTTGTCACATTCCATTCTACATGAGAGATGAAGTGCTGCAAGGGAGATTCTTGAATGAGAAAGCATTTACCCACCCTATTGTTAAAAACTCCCCAACATTCTTGTTTCACAAATCTGTTAAGCTTAAGCAACAGCTGTATGTTATTTTTATTTCTGCTTTTTGTGGTTTGATATTGTAAATAGTTGTGTATTGAATGGTAAAAATCTTGAAACGAAATCATCATGTTGATTCCCAAAGGAATGGACAAAGGTGTAAAAATGAAAGACATTGCCATAAAATTCAGTATTTTGCACAGTAGTTAATCAATGATCCTAGAAAATTGGAACAAACTTTTATCGAGTTTTGATTCCATTGATCGAAGTGTCAAACATGAGAAAATGTGGGTTTATGAAGGCTTTGATCAAGCAGTGTAAAAAAAATTGGTTGCATCCAGTAAGAGAAGAAAGTGTACTGGTATCAGGACCATTGGCTAGAAGCAGCTTCGGATTTTGCCAAAGCTTTAGGACAAAGTGAATTTCATGCAAACATTGGGGGGCTGGAGAAATTAAAAAAAAAAAAAAAAAGAGAGACATGGAGTAGTTGCAAAAGCAAAGATGTTAATGAAGATGATTGTGTCATATGGAAAGATAAAAAATTAAAGGAATCATTGAAATGTACAAGTCAAAAAAATACCTTCAATGCCATTGAAAGGGGTTTATTTTATCAATGTTTACTGCAGAGAACATTAACATTAAAAAAAAAATAATAATAGTGTTTTGGAGGCAAGTAGAGCAAACTTAGTTACTATACTGCTATGTGCAAATATGGAAGGCAGTGAAAAATTGAAACCTCGACTTATAAGAAAAAGCAAAAATCTAAGATGGTTTACAGTTATTAAGACACTGGAAGTAGATAATGATTATAACAAGAATTCATGGATGACCTTAAGGCATTTTTGAAAAATAGTTAAAAAAATTTATATAAATACATGACTGGACAGAAATGGAAAATTGCTATATTGATAGGCAGTTGCATTACTTACCTTCAAAGTATCAAAATGTCAAGGTTTTCTTCTTTCCTCCAAATACCGCTGCAAAACTGCAGCCTATAGATAATGATTGGGGTAGAGTCATTAGGATTTTTACAATGTTAGGAAACTGTAGAACTGAGCAATGCCCTTAAAGAGTGACTGAGGATTAGGGGACCCAGTCGCCAAATCCTGGTGGTGATAAATCATCATGCATTGCCTTTTAGTTCAAGTACCATTGTAAGAGTCACTAGGATTTTTTCTGATGTCAGGAAACTGAAGAAATGAGCAGTGCCCTCGCCACGACTCAAACCTGGACTGTTTGAATATGCACCTAGTGTGCTACCACAAAGGCATGCAGAAAGGAGGGAGAAAATACCTTATAATAAAAACTGTAAGATGCATTATCAGAAAAGAATTTTGAAGAAATCTCTAGTGGGAACTGAAAGTAATCAGCCTTTATATATAATAAGTTTATGTGACGACTGTGTATCTGAACTTGAAGAAGTATGAAAGTATGATGTTCACTGTTGCTTGAAAAAGATTGGTTTCATCTCCAAAACTGATATTGTGGATAGTAGCAGTGTCAGTGATGGCAGTGAGCAAGGTAAAGAACAGAATATATATTGAAAAGTCAAGGACAATTTAAGAATAATTATAAGATTATTTATTTATACATAACAATGGAGACCTCAGGGATTCCTATATAGAGGACATATTGGCAAACATATAAAATAGCAGTTAGAAAGTGATTGCTGCTGATGATGAAGATTTTAATGAAAGTTAATGTACAATATCTTTGCCAAGAAATGTGTTAAATGCGTTTGATACTTTACTGTGTTATTTTCAGTTTGAAGAAAGTGTACTATAAGATGTTTTCTGTACACTACAAAGCTGTAAATCTTAGTATGACATGAAATATTGTTCTCAACGATCAAAACGAATTTATGTAAGTTTCATACATAATTTTGATGGAATAGATATATTAACACATGTAATCTTTCATTTGTAATTCATTTTATTACTATTTTATAGTTAATGTTAAAAACATTTTCTGGTTTTAAATCCTTTTTCTATTATTATCAATAACCTCCATTTAGCAAAGTTTTAAGTGGGACTTTGCAATTTCTTTAACTAGAGGTTTGACTGTATATTTAAGATTTGCATATAATGTGATTATTTATTAGTTCTGTGTTTAATTTGGATTCCAGTCTGCATAGCAAGGTAGTTTAACTCTGGGGAATCATAAAGATCAGAAAAATTATGTTGTTTCTAAAACCATATAAATTTTATGATGCAAAGCATTTATTGATCGAAATTGTATATATAAAAGTTATTGCATTAAAATGAATTTATAGTATTTACCACTTAATATTTGAGCTCAGTTATTTTGATAACATTGAACGATGGGAAAAAATAGCTTTCAAAACTGCAAAGGAAGACTAATTTAATATAAGTGAGTACTTTTACACAATTTAACTAGATTAGGTTAGGTATAAGTGTAGGGGGCCACCTAATATTTACCCTGGGTAAGTTGGTATAGGCCCCTTACACTAGCTATCCAGATTAGCAAAGCCTTCCTGGGACCCACAGTGCCGTTTTGGTGTAGAGGTGCTTCTGTTGTCTGGAGCAAGCGACATCACAAGCTCTGCCACTGCTGGCGGCGTCACTGTCTTATGCCAATGCCTACTTTGGCTGCTATTGCATGTTCATCATACCTAGTCGTTCATTGTGTGTAGATTCAATCTATGTGTTTAATTTGGTTGTTGATGAGCACGTTGAATTTTTGGAATAATTGAATTATTCATATAACTTCGTTGACTAGCTGGTGTGTTTAAGTGCTTCTTACCATTTATATGCCTATTTGAACTATTTTGAAATGTTTTCATTATTTGCTGTGTCAGCTAAGGATTCAAACATTAATCATTGGAGGTTATTCTTTAATGAATGAGTTAGAGGATTACTCTGTGTTTCACAGTTCTAGATCCTTTGATACCAGAGTATCCATTATTTGAGATATGCGCTTCCTCATATGGTTATTATTGAGTGCGCATCTGAGATACGGATTCACATCTTGGTCTAGTCTTGGTCTTGTTAGGTGCAGATTTGCTGTTATGGTGCATGTGAATAAGTGATGTTCTGGATCTCCCCTCTGCCCACATACACAAAGATCTGAAAGTGAGAGATTCCTCTTGTAGAAGTATGTGGGTAAAGGGCCATGGCCTGAGATCAGCCATGTTATTTGTCTGCTTATGACGTTTGGGGTAGAGCATATTTTTGGATACAGGTCGTATGTGCACCTGCCCTGTTCAGCAGAGTCCCACCAGTTCTGCCATGCTTTTTCAAAAGCAATTTTGGGTTGCATCTTGAGGTGGGAGTCTGGCCATGGAATGAATAGTTTCGTTGCATTGAGGCCCCTAGCTGCTTCTTTTGCTAGGGCATCCACTTCCTCGTTGCCGATATGAACTTTAATCCATGATATTATGAAATGCTGGTTGGTTGTGTTAGAGGCAGTACTGAGGATTTCCTGGATTATTGGGGATCTATTCGTTGGGGAGGCTATTGCGTGCATGACGGATAAGCTATCTGTAAAAAGATTGCAAGTTTTAAAGGAATGGCGTATACTGTATTTGATGGCTTCTAATATTGCGATTGCTTCTGTTTGGAAGACACTGTTTTCTACGTTTAGTTGAAATTTCTGCTCTTCTGTCAAATGATTACCTAAATGTACTTTTAGCACACATCCTTTTCCGCAGTCCAGGCCAGAATCATCTGTGTAGATTTGAGGGAATTTGTTCATGAATGGCTTTTTGTTGATGCAGAGAGTTATATTGTTCTTCACTGCAGGATGTCGCTCATACGGGTGTGAGGAAGTGGAGTAGCATTCTGCTTTGAATTCTGTTCCATTGTGGGAGCAGTTCTTTCTTAAGTGCAATACAGTTGATTTCTTAAGTGCAATGCAGTTGATTTTATATACTCTTTTTCTGCTGCTATGAAGAGAGGGGAAATTTTAGCAATCTGACACAATGCGGCATTCGCTGTTGTCCTATATCCTCTGGTGTAGTTGAGGAGAAAAGCCTTTGAATTGTTTGTAGTTTTTTCAGTTTATGGGAGGACATTGGGTTTGCCCAAATTGCTGCTCCATAGAGAGCTATTTTTTCGATGACAGAGAAATAAATCGCCTTTTGTATTTTTGTGTTAATGCCCCAGCCAATTCCTTGCATTCTTCGTAAGTTTGTCGCTATTTTAGGTATTTTGTTTTTTACATAATCTAGATGGTCCGCAAAGTTCAGTTTGTTATCTATGATAATGCCTAGATATTTAATAGATTTGGAAATTTTGATCTTTTTATTTTCGATATGAAATTTTGGGAGTCTGGAGATTTTCTGTGATGGCTTGTTGAAGATTGCTGCTTGTGACTTTTCGTGAGATATGATTAGTTTTTGCTGCTTGCATAATTCATTAAAAATATTTAATGTGCTATTTACATTATTCTCAAGCACGTCTCGTGTTTTACCATTAACAACAAAGGCCATCGCATCGCTAGCGAAGGCGATGCATGTTGTGTGTGACGGCCATTTGTGTTAGGTAATTTTATCGAAAGCCAGATTCCAGAAGTCCACGCAAAGGCAGGAGCCTTGCGGACAGCCTCTTTCTTGATTCTTTTTGATTAGTCTGTTATTGGACAAAATAATACTTTTTCTCTCTGTAAAGTAGCTTTGAATGGTTTGGTAGATATTTTTCGGGCATTTGATTTCTTTGAGTGTGCCTAAGACCTCAGGCCACCACAGAGAATCAAATGCCTTTTTAAGATCTAGGCAGAGAAAGTGCAAGTTCTGAGATTTATTGCTGGATATTTGCTCTATTACTGTACTTATAGCATGAATGGTACTTCTGTTTGGGGTGAACCCAAATTGGAATTGACTTCCACAGTTTTCTTTCTTAATATGATGCCTTAAGCGATTTTCCAGGGCTCTCTCAAAGACTTTGCCTAGAGAAGGTAGTAAATTGATAGGCCTGTAAGAACTTGGATTTTGTGCATCATGTCCTTTCTTTTTGAAGAGAATAATTTGCCCTGTTTTGAAGCTGGAGGGAAATAACTTGGCCTGCAGACATTTATTAAAGATTTTGAGGAGTAGGGTTGGAAATTGCTTGTGAAGAATTTGAATCGGGGAATTATAGATTCCATCCGGGCCTGGCGCTTTTTTCTTTGGTAGATGTTTGACTATTCTAGAGATTTCAAAGTTGGTAAATGGGGTATCATCGTCAGTGTTAGGAGGCTGTAAGTTGTTTCTTCTCTCCTTGTGGATATCTGAGTCATTCTGGGGGTCATCGCTGAGGAATACATTATTCATGATACTTTTAATGCTTTCTGTTGTGGCATCTTCTGTGCTTGTGGTATTGTTTATTGACTGCGGAAGTGTAATTTGACAGTGCCGAAAAACTTTATTTGAGCAAATCTTGTATATAGGCCCGTAAGGATCTTTGCTGTCTGTCACGAACTTTCTCCAGCATTTTAATTTCGCTTCCCGGATTTCTCTTTTGTAAATTGCTCTTTGTTTCGCAAAAAGTAGGTGTGCATTTGTTCTTTCTACTTCAGATCATGTGTTTTTCATTTTCCTTTTTAAGGCTCTGGTTTATTTCGAGTGGCTCTAAGTGCAGCTGTCCACCAATTGATCTTTTTGAAATCACTAGGGCTTTTGACATTAAATGATTTTTCGCAGTGACTTTGTATTGTTTTTTGAAGGGAAGGGGTCAAATCTTTAATTTTGAGAATATTTTCAGTGTTAATTATTTCATTTTCGAAAATCCTGATATCATTTGATATGGAGTTTGTGAATTTATTTGATCTTGATTTCGTAATTTTAAATTGTTTTGTTGAAACTGTTGAAGGTAAGAAGTTAATTTCAAAGGAGATAATTTTATGGTCTGATATATCATCGTCCTGGAGCACAGTCCACTGATTTATTTTTTGGGCCAATGGGTGGTTTACAAGAGTGATATCTGGCCATCCTGATCCATTAATTGTTTGAAAGGTCGGAGGTGCGGCATTTTCATTGATTACTATTAAGTTGAAGCTGTTGATAAAGTCTTCGACTTCTGTGCCTCTTGAATCTGTGCGAGAGTAGCCCCAGATCGTATTATGAGCGTTGAAATCCCTCCAATCACAATAGCGGGGGGGATTTTTGAAGCATTTCGGACAGGAAGTCAAGGTTTTGATGAATCTCTTCATTGGGGGAGGAGTAGAAGGATGTGAAAAGAATTTGCTCTCTTTCAGTGTTAAGAACGATGGTCATGATGTCTCTGGAGGAGAAGATGATCACTGGAGACCAGTTAGTATTGCAGCTCTTCATGAATTTAGGCGAGCGTCTGTATGTTGGAAAATGTTCCAGTTGCTTGAAAAGGCTCCTATTTTTCCCTGGACACAGTAAGGTTCTTGGATTAACACAATGTCTTTTGAGTTTTCTGAGAGGAATATTTCTAATTTTGAATTAGATGCATATGCTTTTTGCAGATTTATTTGTGCAATTTTAATTGGCTCTGATTTGGAGTGTACTTTAGTAAGTATTACAGAATCTTTCTGTTGTGTGGTTTTTTAATCATATCCATAGTTTGTTCAAGCTTGGATTTTAACTACTTCTTTTTGATAACAAGGGCATTAAGATGAGTATGCAGGATGGTCAATGTTCAGGTTGGTCTTGTTAATACTGTTGTGAAGTCTGCAGTTGATACAGGATGGGAGTTCTGCACGACATTCCTCAGTTGGGTGCTTTTGACCACAAAAGGCACAATAATGTTTGTTTGGGCACTGTTTGTGCTGGTGGGCAAAGTCCTGACAGATGAAGCAGCGACGAATTCCTGTGAATTCTTTGACTAAGTGTGTTCTCCAACCCATATTTAGGGATCCTGCTTGAATACATTTTTTAAATGCTTGTGACGAGCATTCAATAAACCCATCGCACAAGGTCTTTGGATTTATCTGATAGGTGGAATTTTGGTGCAATGTCATTTGTGGAAAGGTCATAAACTGTCATTAGTTTTTGCTTTATGTCATCTTGGGACAGGTAATCTGGAATTTTATCAATGATGATCTTTGGGGTTCTTTTTGCTGGAAGTTTGAATTTATATTATTGTTGACTTGATCTGACTCTTGCAGAGATTTTTTAAGGGACTCTAGGTCTTTTTCTGTTTCGCACGTTACGGCAAGTCCTTCATTTCGGATTGGTGAGATCTTCTTAATTTTGGCTTTAATTTTATGGAGGGGGATTGCAATTTCCAAATTGTCTGAAAGCGATTTATGCAACTTCTTCTTAGGGAATAAAAGTAGTGTTGGGAGTTCACTTTTCTTTTTTAAGTTCTCTGCATAGGACGGTCTTGATGTGGGTTGGTCGTGAATCACTTTGTGGCACCAATTTGTATCTTTACTTTGAACCTTTGTTTCGATTAAATTTTTGTTTCTTAGGTTCTGGGATACATGACTGATTTCATTGAGAGTTTGGAATTGGACTGCACTTGGTCTTTCATTTTCAGGGTCCTTTGTTTCGATTAAATTTTTGTTTTTTAGGTTCTGGGATACATGACTGATTTCATTGAGAGTTTGGAATTGGACTGCACTTGGTCTTTCATTTTCAGGGTAGTTTTGAGATGGGTGGGGATCTGGAGTACACTTTGATGTATGCAGAAGCGCGACATTAGCAATTATTTGAACAGTTTCTTTTAAGGCTTCCCGCATTGTCTCAGGGAAAGTGAATCTGGTTCCTTTCTTTGTATTTAAGATGTCAAGGAATTTGGAGTGGAGGCGTAGAACGTCAGAGGTACGTAGATCGTGGATGTTGGTAGTAGAGCTAGTTAGGATTGGTAGATCAACTTGCGTTTCTGGATCTTTGGTAACTGGGAGTTTTTCAGGCATTATTGATCTTTACAGTTAACAAAACAAACTCTTTTACATTTGATGTGGCTAAAAAGTGGTGGCTGAGTTTTTAACCAACTCAAGTTAAACTTAACATTGTTTTCATAAGATTAAGAGGCACGGTACACAGCAATTTAACACCTGAAATTTCAAAAGGGAACGTCAGATGCGATAAGACTAAATAGTACAAACAAACAAACAAAAGAAAAAAAAACCTGGCTCAAGTCGGTAAGAGTAACACCGATGTTTTAGAAAAAAATGTCGTACTACTCTTAAATACATACACATTTTAAAACAGAGATTAAATTAGTGGATAGTAGATAGTACCAATTATTATTACCATAATAATTGGTACAAGGAAATGCTATACTGATCAGATTAAATGCAATATTCACAGTATCTCTTAATAACAGAGAATAAATATACCTTAAAACTACTGATACCAATGCAATACTTAGTACAATACTAATTACAATTACTTAAAATACAAATATATAATGTGCTTCCAAACACTGAGCTGAGTTCAACTGATACAGACTATTTAGAGTATATAAAATGCATAGTTTGCAAGAAATTGAAGCCTCTGGTAACTCAAATTATAGGAAAGTAAATTCATAAGTTAAAAATCAAATTAATGGGATGTGAGAATAGTGCATTAATTAAATCAGAAGAAAATATAAACTAGCATATAACTGTTGCTGTCCTTAAAAAGTGTTAAACCATTAGAGTATGTTTAGACTTTTAAAACAGAGCAGAGTAGTTACAATTATTGTAAGGCATAACGGTAATTATGGGTGTACTCTAAGTGTTGAGTACAGGAAAAAACTGGTCCTACCTTGAGTGTTTTGCTTCTTTGGTTCTTCACCTGGTTGAGAAGAAGATAATTTATTGTGAGCAAATTTGCAAGCTGAAGGGCATTAAGCATTTATCACTTAGACACTGCACATACTTAATGGAACTAAAACACAGAACACTGCACACAATTATAACTGAGAACTGTTGTATGAATAGCATACACGCATTGGAATCAATCACTTTAATCTTTTAATCCACTGGGAAATTGTCATTTAAAGTCCTTTAATCTGTGAGATTAGGAATGATGAAAATCCATCGACCTTGGCCGCAAAACGCCTCTGTTCATCAGAAGG
>KK122474.1:34016-44254 GCA_000611955.2 Stegodyphus mimosarum | reverse complement strand
AGGGCTAGGGTACCTCGGGATTGCCACACCCGTACTCACAAAAGTGAGCCCCTGAGGGGACAACCCTTTGGTATTCCATATAAAATAACTATGGGTAAATTTAAAAACGTATTGACTATAAGTCAATTGGTAAAGTATGATGGATCATATACTTCTTTAATTAAAGAAACTTTGGATTATATGATTCAGTATCATTTTCCAGAGGATACCATAGAAGAAAATGAGACGGAATTTCAAAAAGAGATTCGTCTTAATTGTATGAGTTATGAAAATGAATTAGATGATTTAGATTTTACAGAAGAAGAAATTATAAAAGTTATGGAGACTATTAAAAAAGGGAAGGCTCCAGGTAACGATGGATTATGTTTAGATGTTCTTGAGGAGGTCATAAAAGTAAATTCTATTTTTATATGTAGAATTTTTAATAATTTCTTAAATTATGGTATTTTTCCAAAAATTTGGAAAACTGCATCTTTGGTTCTATTCAATAAAGAAGGTAAAAATAAGAGCGATCCTTCTTCATACAGGCCGATTTGCCTGTTGCCAATATTTTGTAAAATTCTTGACAAATTGATGACAAATACACTCACGTTTGTGAAAATTGCAACACCATGAAGGACTTACGCGAGTGAGCTGAAATTTTCAGGAAATGCAAAGTAGCGCATGATATGCAAATGATTAGAATTGCAAATCCGTAGCGCATGCGTATGCTCAGCAGCGCCCTCTGAACGGCTGATGGATCCGAATAAATAGACGGCTGTAGCGAGGCGTGTATGGTTAGCGGTGGTTATCTGCTAGTGGTAAACGTTAACTCAATCTGTACTTATGCCTCGTCGAAAGAGAGCGAGATTTGAACAACTTACAGAGTTTGAACGAGGGAGAATCATCGGCCTTCGTGAAGCTGGATTGTCGTATCGTGCAGTAGCCTCTCGTGTGCAGCGTAACAGCAGCACAGTGATGCGCGTTTGGAAGCAGTGGACGGACGAGTGTCGGACAACTCGGAAATCCGGGAGTGGACCCCGAAATGTGACGTCAGCTCGCGATGATAGACACCTGGTCCGTTTTTTTTACTATTTTAAGAACAGTTTTACTATTTATTACGAAGGCTTTTCATACTACACCAAGAAGTTCTGGTCGGGACATTACCACTGGATTTGAAGGCAGACATGGAATCCAAGATTTATAGATTACTACATTTTAAAGAAGACTTGAAGCTGGGCAGTCTTATTATTCCCTTCCAAGAAGTAGAACCAATAATTCCAAAAATACGAAGACATCCAAGGGATACCATCAGAATACAATGGCTCAATAACGACCCAAAGAATTGCGGTCTAGAACTTTTTACTGATGGATCTAAAACTCAAGATCAAGTGGGTGCAGCGTATGTTGCGTACGAAAATGGTAATCTCATCACCACCCATAAAGTTGAATAAAGTTGAATTCCGAGAGTACAGTATTTCAAGCGGAGGCTATAGCCCTAAAGAGCGCTTTAATCTGGAGTTGTGGCTACTTAAGCACTCATAACAATAACAGTGTCAGACTTTACACGGACAGTCAGAGTGTATTGAAAGCTATAAATAAAGTTGGAGATACAACTCTTCTCATAAGAGCCCTCCAGGAAATACTAACTACAGAAAATAACACCCACACAATTGAACTCAATTGGGTACGTGGGCACACAGGAGTCTATGGAAACGAAAAGGCAGACCAAGCATTGGCTGCTTGGTCTGCCTTTTCGTTTCCCAAAAGGAAGAGATTGACTTGGAACTCCCCCTATCAAGACGTGTGATCAAACACAAAGTCCTTACAAAGGTCTTAGAAGAGTGGCAAGACAGATGGGACAATGCAGACACCGGGAGATGTACTTATGATTATTTTCCACAGGTGTCCCTCAAAAGGATAAAAGCGGATAGATACCTATCCCAATGTTTAACAAACCATGGCAAATTCCCCTGTTTCTTCAAGAGGTTTCTCAAAGGTGACGTCAGATGCGGTTGCGGAGCAGCGGCGGAGATAGCAACTGCGGAGCACTACTTAAAAGAGTGCCCACTACTTTTAGACGAACGAAAGAAATTTCTTCCAAACTATGCAGCGACGATCCCAACGACTAAACTAGTCACAGACAAGAAGTGTGTGCAAGTGATAAAATGTCTCATGCAGAACATTATCAATAGAGAAAAGGACATAATTGTAGAAGTAGCGTCTCTACATCTGTAATGATAATAACGTATGTTTAACATCATCTTTACATCTGTAAATCAAGGACATAATTGTAGAGTTCGACTTTACATCTGTAATTAAACATTACAAACTTGTAAATAATGTAAATATCTGTAAATATTTTCTATCTTTGTATGTTTAATATGTTATCTATTATAACTAAAGGACCAGAGGGTCCCAAACGAGGTTGACAAATCTTCCAGTGAGAGAGTTCAAAAAGTCCGTCATGCCTTTAGCCTTAACAGGCTGCATGGTAGTAGCGTACGACTGGTAGCTTGTTTCGTCAAATTTTGGCAAAGTTATATTCAAAATTTAAATCCCCCGCAGTGTTCTTAGTTGAACGGAGCGGATATCAAAATTAGTTAGTTAGTTACCCTACTGATCCCCCAGGCGGAAGCGATTATATTGCAGTTTTGTTTGATGCTTAAGTGCTGATAACTTCGAGCCAGATTGACGCATCTCAGAAGAACGTCGGGTGCCGTCCAGCACTACTGAGTTTAAACGTCGGCAATCTGGTGATCTATTTGCAAACAAATCGCTTTCCAGTGGAATAGACCTTGCCGTGGTCTGGGGGCTCCCTCGCAAGAGGGTCTAACTTATTCCACAGCCTAGAAGCGGTGATCGGTGAGAACCCCAGGGTACCGGTCACTGCGAAAAGCACCCACCGTCTTACGCACCCCTAACGGCGAACGCAGTGGTTTCCGAGTAGGGCCTACATCCCCCACACGCTCATAGTGTGCTTACAAATACAAAGCACTATGACCGCTACAGGAGAACACGAGTCAGAGCAGCCGACAGGCTCCGGTATCCGAAGGGATCCGGCTAAGACTCAAAGACAAAGACAAAATAGTGTGTCAAGTCAAGACAGTGATGCAGAAAGTGTAAATAGTATAAATTTGTGCAAGGACATAAATGCAGAAAACCTCATGGATGAGGCGCACGAGTGCTTAAATACTTTAGACGGTATATTAAATACCAAGAAAATTTCTAAAAAGACTGGCAAAAACATTAAAGACCAATTTATGGGTCTACTAAAATTAGTGACAAAGCAGAATTTACGCATAGCGTATTTAGAAGGACAGTTGGAAAGCACGCAAAACATAGAGGACTATATACAAGGTGTAGTGTCAAACAAGACCTCGGAGTCTTACGCAGATAAAGTTAAAGCTAAAACTAATGGACATTCACAAAGACAAAGGTCTAGATCGCGTTCTAGAAAAAGGAAAGAACATAAATTACTAGTGTTTCCAAAAGACGAGACATTAACGTCGCAGGAGGTTAAGGATCATTTAGTTAAGAATATAAATCCCAACAATCTTAAAATTGGTGTAAAAAGTGTTAAAAATGTAAGGAAAGGAGGAGTGATAATTGAGACAGTAAAAGAAGATGACATTAAAATCCTAGAAGACGCGATTAAAGAAAATCAAAAACTTAAAGAAATAGTGGAGCCTCAAAGGCCAGTCGCGTTTAAACCGAGAATTATAATTTACAACGTAAAAGAGGGAATTGATGCGGAGACATTAATAACCCAAAATCCAGATATAAAGGGAGAAGAATTAGAGATTAAATTCAACATGAACGGGAGATTCGGCAAACACTGGGTGTGTTCAGTAGACCCGCACTCATTTAAGATAATCATGAAGTACAAAAAGATCAATCTCTTCTGGTCCAGGAAAAACGTCCGGGAATACATACAGGTCACGCAGTGTCAGAACTGCTTAGGTTTCGGACACTAAAAAGTTTTGTAAGGAAGAACAAAGCTGCCATAAATGCGGCAAAACGGGACATCTTCAAAAAGAATGCACGAAAAAAGAAAGGTGCAAAAATTGTAAAAGAGCTAATCAGGAACTAGGTTTAAAATTAGACCACAAACATAATGCAAAAGACAATAACTGCCCAAGTAAACAAAGAGAATTAGAATTCATTAGAAGAAAAATAAATTATGGATAAATACAAAATTACGCAAGTTAATTTACAGCACTGAAGGGGTGCAAGCTTACAATTACGAAAAGACTTAGAGGAGAAAAGCAGCTACGTAATAGCCTGTATACAAGAGCCCTTTTTAATTAAGAACAAATTATGTGGGTTTCCACACAAGTATAGAATTTATTATGACGCACATGGTGCCAAGAGCGCAATCATCGTCAAGGAACCAACAGCCCCAGCTTTAGAGATACTAACAACAAAAGAAATAGTGATAGTTAAAATAGATGGGGAGATGCCATTCTACATCATTTCAGTGTATTGCCCCCCCCCACGATGAACTCGATCCAATATTAGTGCAAATCGAAGACTTCATCCGAAGCACACACTGCACGACAATAGTTTGCGGGGACTTTAACGCAAAAAACACGTTATGGGGCCCAACCCCCACGGATGTTAGAGGACAGAGACTGGGAGATTTCCTAGCCACAACAGGCCTCACAGTGGTAAACAAAACAGATAGCCCGCCAACCTTCTCAGGGCCAAGGGGCAACTCCTGGATTGACCGAACACTCCAACTACAAAAGGATAGTCTTCACAGAGAAGAATGGGAGGTAGACATAAGGGAGACATTGAGTGACCATCAGGCCATCAACTTCCAGATCCACAATAAATTCCCAGACACAGGGCCCTCAAGGTGCCAGAAAATAAACCAGACTAACTGGCTGACCCTCAAGAGAGATATCACAAAGCTCTTCGCAGACATCCCAGAACCGGGAGACACAGAGGAGATAAATGCACGAATAATACAGATTTCGGAAAAGATGAGAGAAGTGTATATTAAAAATCTTAAATACGCGATTAAGAATAACAAGAGAATAATAAGAGGAGGCACAAAAACATGGTGGACGCCCCACCTCACAGAGTTAAAAAAGAAAACCAGACGTTTTAGGGTGATTTACCAGAGGGCAAGAGGACATGACAGGAAAACAAAGAGACAGGACTACAAAAGAGTTGCCGCACAATATAAAAAACAGGTCTTCATAGAAAAGTTGAGATCCTGGGAAAAGTACTGGGAGCAAATAAAAGTTACCTCCCTCTTCGGGACGTACTTTAAAATTGCCAAAGGTAAAGAATACAGCCCCCTTAAATTATGCAGGATAAAAAAGGATAACGGTCAATGGACCACAAATACAGAAGATACGCTAAGGGAAATAATTAACTTCCATTTTCCTCAGGATAACGAAGAGGAGGACAATGAGATCCAACAACAGATTAGACAAAAAGCCCGAATTTCCCCATACACAGATAATGACCTTCCATTTTCGGAAAAGGAAGTAGAAAGTATCTTCCGCACCACAAAAAGGGGGAAAGCCCCAGGTGAAGACGGTCTCTCGATAGAGATAATAGAAGAACTCTTCATAGCAGATAGAGATAAATTTGTAAACATACTTAATCAATGCCTAGAGCGAGGCTACTTTCCGGAAACCTGGAAAACAGGAGACCTGGTGTTATTCCGAAAGGAAAGTAAAGACCCCACCAACACAAACGCATATAGACCGATTTGTTTACTGTCGGCCTGGGGTAAAGTGCTAGATAAGCTAATAGCGAAGAGGTTAACGTACTTCTTGATAACAGGACAAAAGCTAAAAAACCAACAATATGGCTTCATGCCAGACAAAAGTACAATAGATGCTCTCAACACTCTAATTAAATTAATTATTGAAAATAGAGGTAAGAATATGCATACGTGCATCATTTCACTGGATGTGGCTTCCGCCTTTATCTATCTTTGGTGGCCAGGGGTCTTAGAAAGACTCATAGACATGGCCTGCCCCAGGAACATCTATGAAATAATAAAGAGCTACCTTAGTAACAGACAAATAAGATACAGAAGGGACGGTGTAAATATCACAAATAATTATGCAAAAGGGGCACCACAAGGGTCGAATGTGGGCCCGATATTATGGAATATAATCGCAGACTCGGCCCTCAAAATTCAGTTCGAAGAGGGCGTCACACTTTATGCCTATGCAGACGATTTTCCAAATTCAAGTATGGAGTGAGACATATAAACTAAAGTTCAGCGTCCCCAAAACCAAGATAATGCTCTTTCCCAAAGGCAATAAACTACACAGATCGCCGCCTAGGATTAAGTGGAACAATACACCTATACCACGGTGTGACACGCTTCAGTACCTGGGCTTCACACTAGACCAAAAACTCACGTGGGTCCCCCACCTGGGAGTAATAAAGGAGAAAACAGCAGGTCTCATCAACAACCTGAATAGAATTATGACACATCGATGGAACCTTAAAGGCAAAATTCTGAAAACACTCTATACACAGGCAATGGAAAGGATGGTCTTGTATGGCTGCACAATTTGGTACACAGGTACAGAGAGACAGAGAATAAAGCTCGGCCAAATTCAAAGAGCCGCACTCCTGTGCATAACAAAGGCTTTTTCAACCGCCCCCACCTCGGTACTTCAAGTGTTAGCGGGCCTCATGCCATTAGACTTAAAAGCCCAAATAGAAGCCTATCATTACAGACAGCAACATTACAAAGAAAACATTCGAATAGGTGACACCGTCATATGGAATTATGAAGTGGAAGAACAGGTTCAAACAATGACAGAACACCCGGCGGCAAGACAAAGTCAAATGGTACAAAGATCCTCCTGAAAAAAAGACATAGAAGCGTTCACAGACGGTTCTAAGAAAGAGAACAGGGTAGGGACGGCTTTTGTCATATACGACAACGCCCAAGAAATTGAAAGTAAAAGATACAGGCTCAATGACACAGCCACAGTTTTCCAAGCGGAAGTTCTGGCCCTCAAAGAAGCCAGCAAATGGCTGAGCCACAACATAAGGGAAGCGACCACAATAAAGATCTGTACAGACAGTCAAAGTTCCCTCCAAAGTCTTAACAAGATCACAGACACCAGCGGCAGCATTGAGGCCCTAAAAGAAATAATACATACCCTTCAAAACAGCCACGCGATCCAGCTCAACTGGGTAAAGGCACACATGGGAATGAACGAGCAGACGAGGAGGCCAAGAAAGCCACAGAGAAAGAAGAGATAGACACAGAGGTCCCTCTCTCAGAACAAACGGTAAAACACTTACTGTTTCAAGAAGCCATTAAAATCTGGCAAGACAGATGGGACACAGACACAACGGGAAGATGGACGCACAAAATATTCCCTACAGTCTCCCCCAAACGGCTAAGAACAGATTATTATGAGGTTCAAGCCTTGACTAATCATGGTAAATTCCCAAGTTACCTGTTTCGATTCTTCAAAAGAAAGACACAGTGCGCATGCGGGACGAGCGCCACCCTAGCAGACGCCTCGCACTACATCACAAGATGCCCGCTACTAAATGAGAAAAGACGAGAGATATTCGCAGACGCATTAACATCACACGAGATGACCCACCTGGTCAAATTCCCAGTGGGCATTAAAGGTATCCGCAACATTATAAAACACGTAGTGGACAACAACGCAGTTCTTGTAAAGGAGACATAGCACAGGCAATGTCTCCTCCACACCTTCGACTCGTGTAAAATGCAAGTCCTCTGTATATATTGTATATAGTTTCAACGTCTTTGTAATCATCACATTTTGTATTCTTTTATTATTAAGTAATAATAAAATTAATTATAAGTAAAATTAAGAGGATCTAGATTGCGATCCTCAAATAAAACTATTTGTAGGCGAGATTTTTCTAACCCGACAAATCCTTCAGTCATTGGATCACATTATGGTGGAGTTGCAATTGGAGATTTTGCCGAAAGGCCCTCCATAGATACGATGTTCAGGCCCTAGGGCCATCTACGAAAACGGCACCCAAAAAGATCAGTACCTTAAAAGGCCATTATCCTACAAGCACAAACGAAGTTGCAAGTCCCCCCTCCCGCCTGATACGGAGGGGTCAGACTAAAAGTGTCCCGTGGATTCAAACACCACTTACGAGCCAATAAGACCAGTCCGCTCAGACCTCATCCTCCCGCCTAATACGGAGGACGGCTTCCCCAGACCGGGGGAAGCAAAACAGGTTTCCCACAGTTGCGTTAATTCGCAGGAGTGGTGAGTAAAAATCGATTCAATTACCCTACTGATCCCTCAGGGTAAGTATTGGCTTATTTTGTAAAAAAAAGAGTGTTATTGGAAAAAGTGAAATTTGAGAAAATTGTAAATTTGAATTTTAAAAGCCAATAAAAGAACTTCCCAGGGTTTGGTACCTTGACGTGGTCTAAGGGCTCCTCTTCCCAAGGGAGGTGGTCGAAATCCAAACCCCAGGTTCAATCGGGGAAACCTCAGGGTCCCGATTGAATTTGAATCAAAATGGATCAAGAAGTGCAGACAGAGACACTACTTCAAAATGATTGTATTGATTGTATCACTTATAGGTGATCTAGAGATAAATTTTGCAGAGGCATCAAGAGTTACTGTTCCTTTACATAAAAAAATTCTAAAGACGCAAGAAGTGTTATTTAATTTTATTACATTACAAGCATTGGAAATTGAAAACCTCAAAGGGAAGGTTAGAAGTTTTGCAAAGACCACAAGTTGTGGAAAAAACGTATGCAGAAATTATTAAAGAACAAAGGATAGATAAAAGATCTATTCCTAAAAAGGAAAAAATAAAGAAAAAGGAAGAACATGTTACATTGATATATCCCAAAATTAAGGGTGTTTCATCTGAAGAAGTAAAGATGAAAATTGTTGAGATTATAGATCCCATAAATTTAAAAATAGGGATCAAAAATGTAAAAAAGATCAATAATGGTGGTCTTGCTATTGAATGTTCAAATAATGAAGAAATTGATAAACTTGAAGAGGAGATAAAGACGAATTTATTGCTAAAAGAGGATTTAGAAGCTAAAGCTCCGAAAAAGAAAAATCCTAAGATTATTCTTTATAATCTTGATTCTGAAATTCGAAAGGATGAATTGGATTTAGAGATTTTAAACACTCCTTCCGCAAATACTGGACATGAGGAAGGAAGGTAAGCTTTCGGTCAAATAGCAGTCCTAGAAACTTTACTTCTGATGTAACTGGAATCTCTGATCCATGAAGATACAGCTCTGGCTCAGGATGAAGCCCACGCTTTTTACAAAAGTGCATACAAACAGTCTTTTCTTTTGAAAACACAAATCCTTGTTTTTCAGACCATTTCTGAATTTTGTTAATGGCAATCTGCAACTGTCTCTCAACATATCTCATATCTGCACCATAGCAATTTATATGGAGGTCATCTACGTACAATGATCCTGAAACCGTAGGGGGAAGTTCCTTTAAAACATAATTTATTTTTAAACTAAACAAAGTCACACTTAAAACGCAACCTTGAGGGACACCCTCTTGTTCAAACACATTTGACAAAACAGAGCCAATCCTCACTTGGAAAGTTCTTGCCTTTAAAAAGTTCTGGATGAAAATTGGTAGGTTGCCACGCAAACCACTAGCATGAAGATCCTTCAAAATACCATATCTCCATGTCTTATCGTAAGCCTTTTCGATGTCAAAGAAGACAGCAACAAGATGGTTTCGTTTGATGAAGGCTTTACGAATAGATGTCTCCAGTAGGAGCATATTATCTATGGTCGTTCTTCCTTTTCTGAAACCGCTCTGATAAGGGGAGATTATGTTAGATTTTTCCAGATAATAGACTAGGCGGCAGTTTACCATTTTTTCAAATAGTTTGCAAATACAGCTCGTAAGCGCGATGGGCCTATAGTTCGAGGGATTCTTCGGGTTTTTCCCAGGCTTGGCTATGGGAATGAGAACAGCTCTCTTCCATGCATTGGGGAAATTATGCTCCTTTCAAATTCTGTTATATAGGGCAAGAAGGGTAATCAATGACTTACAGGGAAGATGTTTCAGCATTTCATATCTCACACCATCTAAACCCGGTGACGTACTATGTGTCTGCATCAAAGCTTTTCTCAACTCGGGAAGTGTAAATTCTTTATTATATGGTTCGGAATCGGTAGAGTTAAATGCTATGGGATCTTTCTCAGAACGTAGCTTGACAGTAAGAAATGCTGGCGGATAGTTACTGCTGCTAGAAATGGCAGCAAAATTCTC
>KK122474.1:10564-24538 GCA_000611955.2 Stegodyphus mimosarum | reverse complement strand
CTGCTCAATTTGTCTTCCTCGTGCATTGGTGTCTTTACTTCCCCAGAGCGGACTGTGCCCATTAAAATCTCCTATAAGAAGAAAAGGTTCAGGCAGCTGGCTTACAAGCTCATTTAAACGCTCTTGATCAATGTGTTCATTTGGAGGCAAATACACTGAAACTACAGAAAATACGACATTGAAATTTATTTGCACAGCGACAACTTGGAGGGATGTCGTCAGAGAAAGTGCATTTGATGGACAGTCCTGTGAGGTGAGGAGGCCTACACCTACACTGGCACGCTCACTTGCAATATTATCTTTCCTGACGAAAGAAAACATCCGAAGTTTTGCTGGCTGTTCCGGTTTCAGGTTAGTCTCCTGTAGAGCGAAACATACAGGATGATGAGCATTTATGATATCTTTTATATCTGTCAAATTCCGGTGGAAGCCGCGACTGTTCCAAGAGACGAGGGTGGCCATTATGTTTGATGTTTGCTCTTTCTGTGTTCTTTCTTTGTTTTTCGCGGAAGCAGATGCTTGGGAGTTTCCAGCCCCTCCTCTACTTCCATACTATCCGAATCAAGAGAATCGGTTATCATGCCATCGTGTGAGCTAATACTAAGGCTTCTATTTTTATTATATGTTTTCTGAGGGGTATGTTTTGGTTTACTTTGTACTTGTATTTCTTTTTTTTGAACGGAGTGTGTCGGTTTTTCGTTTCTCTGCCTGCTTGTAGTATCCTGAGATTTATTTGGGTAGGTTTGGGTACTGACTGATGTTTGTGTTGCAAAAGATCTTGTTGACTTAACACCATTAGCAAAAGAAATGTTTGGTCTGATCTGTGTGCTTTGAACTAGCCTTCTGGCTTCGGCATATGATATGTTTTTGTCGACTTTTGTTGTTTGTATTTCCTTTTCTAATTTCCATTTGGGGCACGAGCGAGAAAATGCTGGATGTTCGCCTTTGCAGTTTATACACAGTGGGGCAGCAGTACATGTGTCACTATCGTGGCCAACCATAGCACAACGTGCACACGTGAGTTTGCCACGGAAGGAGATCTTAGAGTGACCAAAGCACTGGCACTGGAAACATCGCATATATAATAATTAATATGATAAATAATTGGGTTGGGAATATATGGGCGTACGGGGCAATTGAGGTATCCAGCCTTGATATCCTTAGGCAGATCTGGCGATTTGAAGTTCAGGATCACATGTTTTGTGTCTATCAACTGACCTTCCTTACGCATCTTGATCCGCCTTGCAGCACAGACGTTTTGGTCGGCTAGCTCGGAAACGAACTCTTCTTTGGAAACAGACCGAAGGTCGAATTCCGAGATTACGCCTCTAGAATAGTTTAGTGTTTTGTGTGCTGATACAGTGACATCAATTTGCCCGAGCTTGGTTAATTTAAGGAGGGAGGCAGATTGTATAGACGAAGTTGTTTCAATCAGCAAATCTCCAGACCGAAGACGCTTTATGTTTCTTGGTTGACCTATGGATGAATGTATATATTTATTTATTAGAAAGGGAGACATCTTTTGCATTTCGCCAGAAGGACTTGAGATCAAAAGAAAATGTGGACAATTATTAGGACTATACACATCTGTTTCAGTACGTACTTTTTTCACAGTTGGCGTTTCAGGAGCATTGGCATTTGAAAGGACAGGACTAGATTCTGGGTGACTAATAACATATATTTTATGAGATGCCATATTGAAAAGATTAAAGATTCGGGTCCGACCGCCCCACCCACCACGGAGCCCAACAAGGGAACACAGATTCCTGTGTTAGGGCTAGTCAGACCTATACGCAAACTGAAGCCCCACAGTCGGCTTTCCCGAAAGCAGGAACTCCCGAGAGCTTATCCCCAAGCCACTGACACAAGGACTAGTGACCAGCCGATTGACACCCGTGAGGACGACAAGGTGCCACCCGTTTAGCTGAAGCAGAGGCCAAAGCAGTGTGTTGGGGACAGTACCTCGCCCCTCAACTACCAGGACCCTCCTTTCCAGCGACACGGGTCTCCACGCACGGCAAACACGTGGGCAGTTTTCTCGTCATTCGAAAACTAGAAACAAGGGCTATTCTAGTCTCTCATAACGAGCCCCAACCTCCGAAGAGGAAAACCACAAGGGAGAAAGGAAGGAAGAAAGCTTCAGCTCAGAGGAGAGGAGACGGAAATGAGGATAGATCACTGGGGCTCCAGGATCGTGACACCCGTCTCATCAAGAAGATGATCCCCTGAAGGGCTAGGGTACCTCGGGATTGCCACACCCGTACTCACAAAAGTGAGCCCCTGAGGGGCCTTTACTGAGAATGTCCAAGATACAGTAGAAAATATAATCGACCACCACTTCCCGAAAGATAACCATGATGAAGACGAGGAGATTCATAAAGAATTAAGAGCGAAGGCAGACACCGTGCAAACAACTGAAAATGACTATCTCTTCACGGACCAAGAGATCAAAGAAGTGCTTAAAACGGCTAAGAAAGGTCGAGCACCGGGGATGGACGAAATTCCTCTCGAATTCGTCGAAGAACTTTATTTAGCAAATCCAGAGTTGTTCAAGAACATTTTAAACAAATGTCTCGAACTCGGGTACTTCCCCGACACATGGAAAAATGCAATTCTCGTCCTCTTCCCCAAAGAGGGCAGACAAGACAAATCCTAGTGCTTACAGACCAATCTGCCTGCTCTCATCATGGGGCAAAATACTCGATAAATTACTCGCTCAAAGATTTACTTATCATCTCCTCAATAAGAATCTCCTCCATCATCTCCAATATGGATTTACTCCTGAAAAAGGTACTGTGGATGCCTTAGATAATGTGGTCAAAATCATAAAGAATTACTTGGACAAAAACTGGCACACAAGTGTCATCTCGCTGGACGTAACGTCAGCATTCAATCACCTCTGGTGGCCAGGGCTTCTCTCAACCCTCCATGACCTTAAATGTCCGAACAATATCTATAAATTGCTAAAGGACTATCTTCGCAATAGAAGAATCACGTACACAAGGGACGGTGTACATATTAGTAAAGAATACTATAAAGGAGCCCCACAAGGATCCAACTTAAGAATTATTCTGTGGAATGTGATTGCGAATACAGCACTTACTCTTGATCTTGGCGAAGATGTGACGCTTCAAGCGTATGCAGACGACTTTATTATAATAGTCGGAGGCGGTAACAGGACCGCTATAGAACGAAAAGCAACACAAGCTTTGAAGAAAATAGAAGACTGAAGTAATGTCTTCAAACTCAAATTTAGTATTGACAAAACAAAGCTTATCACCTTCCCCAAAGGCAATAAACTCCTACGAAACCCTCCAAGATTGAAATGGATGGGAACTCCTATTAGAAGTAACGATACGATAAGGTATCTAGGATTCAGCCTGGATAGGAAACTAACATGGATTCCTCATTTAACAGATCTGAAAGATCGCACTTATAAACTGGTGCATAATCTCAATTGATTTATGACTCATGAATGGAGCGTCAAAGGAAAAATTATGAAGAGAGTTTACATCAACGCAATAGAGAGACTAGTTCTGTATGGCTGTCCAGTCTGGTGGAAGTTCAGTGGCACAACAAGAGCCACTAACAAAATTCTGCAAATACAAAGAATTATTCTAATTCATATTACGAGAGCGTTCAGTACCACTCCAACTTCAGCACTCCAAATTTTGGAAGGAGTGCTTCCATTGGATTTGAAGGCAGATCAAGAGTCAAAAATCTACAGACTCTTCCACTACCAAGAAGATCTACAAATAGAGGATCTAAAGTAGGATAATGAAGTAGAGACTCTAGTGCCTAAAACATGGAAACATCCGGCGGAAGTCTCAAGCTTCCAATGGAATCAAAACCTCCCGAAAAATACAGGACTGGAAATTTGTACAGACGGCTCTAAGAATGGTGATAAAGTTGGCTCAGCCTTCGTTGCTTACCTGAATGGAAATGAAGCGGAAACCCGAAAGATGAGACTAAACAAAGACAGCACAGTCTTCCAGGCGGAAGCTGTTGCCCTCCGTACCGCATTATTGTGGGGATGCAACTACCTGAATAAGGACATAAGAAGGCCTCTCCGACTATACACGGATAGTCAAAGTGTGCTAAAAGCACTCAATAAAACTCATGGTAACACAACCATGATTGGAACGCTTCAAGAAATCCTTAATACTGAAAGGAAAACCCATACTATTGAACTCAAATGGGTTAGAGGCCACATTGGCATAAGAGGCAACGAAGCAGCTGACACGGCAGCAAAGGAAGCGTCGACTAAAAATGAAGTTGACATAGAACTTCCACTCTCAAGACGCGTCGTCAAACAGAAAGTCAAAGTCAAAATTCTGGAATTATGGCAACAAAGATGGAACGAAGCTGAGACAGGGAGATGGACTTATAATTTCTTCCCTAAAGTCTCAACAAGGAGACTAAGGACGAATAAACTGCTGATCCAGATTCTCACGAATCACGGGAAGTTTCCTTCCTACTACAAGAGATTCCTAAACAAAGATGTGAGCTGTAGGTGTAATGAAAGAGCAGAACAGGCTACGGCGGAGCATTACTTGAGAAGATGCCCACTACTTTCTCAGGAGCGGCAAATTCGCATTCCGCGATATGCCACATCATGGACGCTACATCAATTAGTGAGTGATTCTCAGTGCTTACAAGGATTGGTTAACCTTATGAAGTAGATCACGGACAATGAGAGTCAAATTATTATGATTAATGATCCTGAAATGTAGTGATCATCTTTACACCTGTATCAACTGATGTATTAAGTCATCTTTCCATCTGTTTGGCATTCTTGTAAATAATGTACATAATGTATATATTTCTTTCCTATTTTGTATTTTGTATTCATATGCTTGTGATTAATAAAGACCAGAGGGTCATAAACGAACGTTGACGAGGTCGACAAATCTTCCATTCAGAACGCACTTAACACACGCGTTCTTTGCCGATATGGCACAACTTTATGAAACTGGGCGCGCAACGGCCAGTCGATTTTGGCTATCATCCGCAATGTTCTTAATTGAACGGTACGGATTTCTAAATTATTATTATTACCCTACTGATCCCCCAGGGGGAAGCGATTATATTGTAGTTTTGTTTGACGCTTAAGTGCTGATAACTTCGAGCCAGATTGACGCCTCTCAAAAGAATGTCGGGAGCCGTCCAGTACTACTGAGTTTAAAAGTCGGCAATCTGGTGATCTATTTGCAAACAAATCGCTTTCCAGTGGAATAGACCTTGCCGTGGTCTGGGGGCTCCCTCGCAAGAGGGTCCAACTTATTCCACAGCCTAGTAGCGGTGATCGGTGAGAACCCCAGGGTACCGGTCACTGCGAAAAGCACCCACCGCATTATGCACCCTTAACGGTGTACGCGGTGGTATCCGAGTAGGGACTACAACCCCAACACGCCCATAGTACGTCTACAATTACAAAGTACTCTGGCTGCTTCATGTGAACACGAGGTAGACAGGCCGAATGGTCCCGGGGATCGAAAGACCCCGCCTCAAAAACAGTGTAGTAATACACAAACAGCAGAGGACACTTTCTGTTCAGCTAATGCTGAGGACTTTTTAAGTGCAGCACATTAGTGCTTGGAGAATTTAGAAGGACTCTTAAATAAAGAAAAACTCTCAAAGAGAGTAAGTAAAGAAATAAAAGAGCAATTTGTAAATATTTTAAAAGTGGTTACAAAGCAAAGCCTAACTATAGCAA
This sequence comes from Stegodyphus mimosarum, assembly GCA_000611955.2. Lineage (NCBI taxonomy): Eukaryota > Metazoa > Arthropoda > Arachnida > Araneae > Eresidae > Stegodyphus > Stegodyphus mimosarum. The sequence continues at coordinate 18,822 of KK122474.1, read as the reverse complement.
AATTAGAAGGACAAGTTGAGCAAACTCAACAAATTGAGGACTTTATAGAAGGACTAGTAGATACTAAAATTAAATGTCAAGAGACCTATGCAGATAAAGTTAAGAGGTCTAAACCTCAAAGTCAAAGACCCAGATCTAGATCAGTTAGACAAAAAGAAACATGTGTTAATAGTGTACCCCAAAGAAGAGAAATTAACCTCTCAAGAAGTGGAAGAAAACTTAATGAAAAACATTAATCCAAATTCATTAAAAATCGGAGTTAAAAATGTGAGGAACGTAAGAAAGGGAGGAGTAGTAATAGAGACAGTTAAAGAAGACGACCTCAAAATTTTAGAAGAGGCAATAAAGGAAAACGAAAAACTTAAGGAGATAATGGAGCCTCAAAGGCCCAAACAGATAGACCCGAAAATAATTATATACAATGTCAAAGAAGACATAGATGAGGAAAACTTAAAGTCTATATTAAAGACTCAAAACTACGAATTAGAAGAAGCGGACATAAACGTTAAGTTTAATATGAAAGGAAAATACGGGAAGAACTGGGTAGTTTCATTAGATCCCCAAGCCTTTCAAAGAATAATGAAAGCAAAGAAGGTTAATTTAAATTGGACTAGAAAGAACATAAGGGAATATGTAAAAGTTACCCAATGTGTGAAATGCCTAGGGTTCGGCCACACTAAGAGAACGTGCCAAGAGGAACAACGATGCACCAAGTGCAGCAAAACAGGGCATATAAATAAAGAGTGCCCAAGCACCAAAGAAAGATGCGTAAACTGCCGCAAGGCTAATCAGGATTTTAATTTAAATTTAAATACTCATCATAGAAGTTATGATAAAAGTTGCCCGTGCAAAATAAGAGAACTAGAAATAATCAAAAAGAAAATTAATTATGGATGAAGTGTTAGTCACCCAAATAAATCTACAGCACTCCCGGAGTGCAAGTATCCAATTGAGACAAGATCTCGAAAGTTTAAAAGACTTTAAAGTGGCATGTGTTTAAGAACCATTTCTGAGGTTTTCCATTAAACTATAAAATATTTCAAAGTCCAAAGAATGCGAAATCGGCAATAATAATCACAGAGACAGGACTTTCAGTCCTGGAGATAACCACGACCACAGAAGTGGTTGCGGTCCAAATTGACGGGGAAAACCCCCTCCTCCTATTTTCGGTTTACTGTCCCCCCCACAAGGACTTAGAAGAAATATTAACTTTATTAGAGGGACTAATTCTTCAAAATCCGGGTCGACCAAATCCCACAGACCCAAGAGGAGTAAAAATCGCGGAATTCATTGCAGCAATAAATGCAACCGTAATTAATAACTCAGATAGCCCCCAACATTTGTGGGCGCTAGGGGCAACTCATGGATCGACTTAACGATCACAAGGAATACAAGAGACATTACCATCAGCCAATGGGAAGTAGACGAAAGAGAAACACTCAGTGACCACAGGGCAATAAATTTCGAGTTAAAACTTAAAATAGAAAGGCCTCCCAAGGCCTTACGCATGAAAATGACAAATACGGACTGGTTAGAATTCAAATCAAAAGTCAATAAGATTTTTAAAGAGCATTATGATATAAATCAGAATGAAGACATAGACAAAAATATAAAAGATATCTCAGAACAAATCAAAGAAGCTTATTTAAAGCAACTAGAACCCTCCCTAAGAAAAATACTGGGTCAGGGTAATAACAATAGAAGGGCAAATGTAAGAAAAACATGGTGCACGCAAGCTCTAACGGAGCACAGAATAAAAGTTAGAAAATTAAGAAAAGAGTTTCAAAATGCTAGAAGAGACAATAGGGCAATTAAAAAGAAAGACTTCAATAAAGAAGCCGCGTTTTATAGGCGGCACATATTCAGAGCCAAACTTAAGTCATGGGAAGAATTCTGGGAAAGCTTAAAAATAAGTTCCCTGTTTGGAACATTTTACGATATAGTTAAAGGCAAAGCTTACACACCCCTTAAAATAAGCAGAGTCCAGAGAGGACCAGGGATTTGGACGCAGAGCCTAGAAGAAACAATAAAAGTAATATTAGAATATCACTTCCCACAGGATAACAAGGAACATGATAATGAATCTCATAAAGTAATAAGAACAAAAGCAGATAACCCCCCCCCACAACGGAAGGGGACCCAGAATTCACGATAGAAGAAATTAGAAACATAATTAAAAGTTCAAACAAAGGCAAAGCCCCAGGGAAGGACGAACTGTCATTAGAAGTAGTAGAGGAACAATTCATAACTAATGAAGAATTCTTCACAAAACTCTTAAATGAGTGTCTCAAAAGAGGGTATTTCCCCAAACAATGGAAAGAGGCTATTTTAGTCCTCTTCCATAAAGAGGGGAAAGCAAGAACTACACCAGCGGCCTACAGGCCGATTTGCCTCCTCTCAGCTTGGGGCAAAATATTAGACAAGTTAATTTCAAAAAGACTCACGTACTTTCTAATTAAAAATAAAATTCTAAGTTACCATCAATATGGTTTCACTCCAGATAGAAGCACAGTGGATGCTTTAAAGAAATTAGTAGATAAAATAGAAAATAATAACAGGAATAATCTGCACACATGTGTGATTTCTCTCGACGTGGCCTCCGCATTTAATAATTTGTGGTGGCCAGCTATCCTAGCAAGACTCTTAGAGATCAAATGTCCCGCAAACATATTCGGACTAATTAAAAGCTATCTGCAAGATAGAACAATCACTTATAACAGAGACGGGGTGTTTGTGACACATAAATATCATAAAGGGGCCCCCCAGGGATCGAATCTGGGACCCATCCTATGGAACTTAATAGCTGATACGGCACTAAACTTAGACTTTGAAGACCAGGTAGATACACAAGCCTATGCGGATGATTTTATAATAATAATAGCCGGAGGCAATAGACTTATAATAGAAAGAAAGGCTCACAGGGCACTAGAAATAATAAAAGAGTGGAGTATCAAATACAAGCTAAAATACAGCATAGAAAAGACAAAGTTAATCCTTTTTCCAAAGAGTAACAAATACCCCCCCCCCAAGAATAAAATGGGACGGGACGCCAATACCAAGATGCGAACATCTAAAATATCTAGATCAAAAGCTCACATGGGTGCCGCACCTAACAGAAATAAAGGAACGCACCCTAAAATTAATTAACAATTTAAACAGAATGGTTTCCCACCGGTGGAATCTCAAAGGAAAATTACTTAAATCGCTCTACATCAAAGCAATAGAGAGAATGATTCTCTACGGGTGCCCAATTTGGTATACGGGCACAGAAAGAGTCAAGTTAAAATTAAATCAAATTCAAACAACAGCGCCCACAGCAGGGCTTCAGATACTAGCGGGTACAATCCCATTAGACATCAAAGCGGACTTAGAATCGCAATTCTATAGGGCGGTTCACTATAAAAGAAATATCAGCATGGGAGACACCACCATATGGGTACGAGATATAGAGGATCGGCTACCCACAAGTACAAAGGCACCCAGCGGAGTTCACTAAAATAAAATGGCGTAAAGATCCCCCCACCAATACAGGAATAGAGGTATACACAGATGGATCCAAAATGGATAATAAAGTCGGTGCCGCCTTTGTGGTAATAAGAGACAACATAGAGATATATCATGAAAGGATACGTTTAAACAACGAAGCGACGGTGTTCCAAGCGGAAGTCCTACCACTCAAAAGTGCAATACTATGGATCAGCCAGAATGAAAGTTCTACCTCCACAGTAAGGATCTTTACGGATAGCCAAAGCTCATTACAAAGTCTTAATAGTATCAAAAATACAAAGAGAAGCATATACAGTCTTAAGGAAATATACAATACCCTAATTGAGACACATTATGTCTCAATTAACTGGGTCAAAGCCCATCAGGGCACAAAAGGCAACGAAAGAGCGCATGAGGAAGCCAAAAAGGCAACAGAAAAAGACAACATAGACATCGAGGTTCCCCTCTCGGAGGAAACAGTCAAGACGCTACTTCAAAGAGAAGCAATTAGGATTTGGCAAACAAGGTGGGACGAGGGCACAACAGGGCGTCTCACATATAGAACCCTGAGGACACAGGCAGCTGGAGTGTCAATACCGTACAGTGGAAATCGTTGCGACCCGCCTTTAGTGGCAGGGGAGTGGTACCACTCTTGGGAATCGGCATGGTGACATGTCCCCTTGGGCTCGGGAAACTGCCTGGTCTCCTCGGTGGAAGGTGGTAAGTGGCGCGCTACAAGCTGTAACGGTTTCTTCGCCGTCGCTCCTTAAAACGGCGCCGGGTGAGTTGGCTCGGTTAGTGAAGCAGGATATCCTGAAGGAGCACTTCGCAGAAATCCCTTGCGTCCAAGGCTAGGGCCCCTTGGGCAAGTCCCCGGGACCCTGGCATCGGCCAGGCCTGTGGAAGTTGAGCTCCCCACGTCGTTGCCCGAGACAGAATCCTGTGTAGCACAACTTCCGGCGGTTGCAGGTGGCACGTTAGAAACCTGACGGTTTTGCCGGTGGGACGGGACGAAACCGGCTGGGGGCCCCCTTGGACCCGGGACCGCCCCTGGAAAAGTCGTGGGTCGGCTCAAAAATTTCTTATATATGCTGAAAACAATAGAATCATTAGTATAAAGTGTTTTTTATTTGATCTATACTAAAACTTGACTCTCTATTTGCTAATATAATTATACATACTCTATAAACATGGAAATTGGAATACAGACAATGTCTGTAAGTGAAGGTGGAAGACAGGAGACAAAGGACCAAAAGGTAGTCTTTGACCTACTGGCGGTCCAGAATGACCTAGAGCACTGTCTAAAAGAGGCGACAAAGATCCAATCTAGGAAGGTTCGGGAGATGTTTGGTAAGCTCTCCGCAGAACTCATCAATAAGGATAGAATCATAGCAGGACTCGAATCCAAGGTCGACGTCCTTGCCACAACTTTAGAAAAAGTCCTAGCGAACCCCGCTAGGCAAAAAGACAACATCAACAAAAAGAAGCCGACGCAGGTAGAGGCACCCGCAGAAGGTACGTCCTACGCAGCGATGGCTAAAAAAGGTAAGGACAAACCACAGGATCAGAAGGTAAAAAAAAAAGAAAAAGCCAAAAAGGTACAACCAAAGGTGAGCACGGCACCTGCACCTAGGGAACCAGCTGTACTGGTGTACCCTGAGGCCCAAAGACGGCGGAAGACCTCAAGGCTTTGCTCAAACAGAACATAAAGCCTACCGAATTGATTATTAAAGTGACATCGGTCAGGAAGTTAAAGAATGAGGGAGTGGCCATATGCGTCACCAAAAATGAAGATGTTGAGGTGATGAAAAAAGCCATTGAGGAAGCCAAGGGCCTCAAAGGCAAATGAGTGTAAAGGAGCCCTCCGCAAGACACCCTCACATCCTCATCTTCCATATCGACAAAGATACCGAAGAAAGCGAAGTAACGAAGGCGCTTCGCAAACAGTTTGAGCAGCCGAAGGGTTCTGCAAAAGTCAGAAGTCGGCTCCCAGGAAGAAAAGGCTTTGAGCACTGGGTAGTTGAAACGACCCCGGCACTATACACGGCAATCCAAAAAAGTGACAAGCTATTATTAGGATGGTCACGTCACCGCTTTAAAGAGTACTTGAGCCCCATGCGGTGCTATAAGTGCTATAGGTACGGACACACAGAAAAACTGTGTAGAAGCTGAGCAGTTAAATTCAAACTGCCCAGGAAAGCACTCATACAAAGAGTGCAAAGAGGAAAAGACAACCTGTAGAAATTGTACGGAAGTTAACGTAAAATATAAGCAGAAACTGGACGTAGGCCACTCAACTATGTCCAGGGCCTGCCCTTGTTATGTACGTGAAGTACAATTACAAAAGAACCGCACCATCTATGGATAGAGAAACCATAGAAAGAGCGGAGTTAATGCACAATACAATATGGACTATGGCTAGTGAACCCATAGAAAGTATGGTATGGCGAATCTTTCAAGGGAACCTCGGCCGATCCAAGGCGGCCACCCTTCACTTAGAGAAACTCATAGGAGAAGCTGAAGCTCCGCCTGACGTGCTAATCGTTCAGGAGCCTTATCTTTTAGATGGGGCAATAGCGGGAATCCCCATACAGTGGAAGCGGATACACCGTGAAAAGGGAGCGGCGGCGATCCTAGTCACTAATCCAAACATGGATGTGGCAATAAAGTACCTTAATCCTTATATCGTAGCAGCAGAACTGACGACTTGGAGAAGGAGACTGATAGCGATATCCATCTACGTCCCCCCTCACTACCTATCGATACACTCCTCACAGAGTTGGATCAATTACTGTCGTATTTCCCACCCACGGAAATACTTATAGCGGGCGATTGGAATGCAAAGCATGAGGCCTGGGGTTCGCCTCAGACTGATGAAAGAGGGACCTCCGTAATGGAGTTTGTATTAAGAGCTACCCTAAATGTACTTAATGATCCAGTTGCCCCGCCAACATTTATGACAGTAAACGGGGAGAGTTGGATAGACGTCGCAATCCGCTCCGACTCATTTTGTAACGCAACAGCTACATGGAGAGTGATAGATGACGCTCCAAGCGACCATAACTACCTTACCTATGAGATTGATAATAAAGAATTCAGACAGCAAAGTCCAAGGTACAAACTCAATGAATTTCAAATTCGTAAAGCCATCCGGCACTTCAGTAAGAAAACGGATGAGCTACACTCGAAAATACGAGAGTCATGTACCGCAGCCCATCTAGACGGCACTGTCGACGAATTCATGGGTTCCCTCAAAGCAGCGTGCGACCAACACCTGCTAAGGAAGAACCTGATAAGGGATCGCAAAGTTCCGTGGTGGGACATGGAACTCAAGATCAAATGTAGCAAATGCAGGGCGTTACGAAGCAGATACACTAAATGTGTAGATCCAAAAGAAAAGAACGTTTTACTACGATATAAGCGAGAGAGGGCGATCTATCGAAAAATGATAGACAACAAAAAGAAAATGAGTTGGCTAAAGTTCTGCGAAAGAACGGCCAGCATTAACGCATGGCGATGTGATGAGTGAAATTTTTTGGCGCAAAACCAGGAATGATTATATCGCGCCAAACACAAGGTAATGAGATATAAAGTTATATATAACACAGTGAAATTAAAGTAACCATGAATTCAAACAAGTAGATAAAGAAATGTACAAAATCCAAGGGATGAGGTAATATAAAATCAGCTAAAATCACAAGTGTTGAAACTAACATACAAAATTAAAATCAGTTTAGATGAGGTGATAAACACCAATGTCTTTTAAATAGTAAAATAAGTTACGATTAACCTCTCTTCCAATTAAATGGTCAAGAGGTAAGTCACAGCTGTTAAAATATTTCTGACGAACACTATTAAAAGATGGACATTCAATTAAAAGGTGAAGGACAGTTAAACATACACCACATTTTGAGCACAGGGGCTCAATGTCAGCATTTAAAAGATATTTATGTGTCATTCTGGTGTGACCGATTCTAAGTCTAGTCAAAAGAACTTCCTCCTTACGTCTTCCATTAAAATGCCAAAGTTCGATTCTATGTTTCACGCTCTTCAATTTATTAAAAGACTGGACATCCCAAAACTGCTGCCACTTTTCCAATATCTTTTGCTTTATAAAACTACTACTGTCTGAGATAGGGATGAGGCGACTGGATATTTCTAAAGCTGATTTTGCGACGACATCTGCCCGCTCATTACCTTTTATACCGGTATGCCCGGGAACCCAGCAATAGAGAATTTCAAATCCGAGCCTTGTGAAGTTCAATTTCAGGATATCAAAAATTACCGGATTATGGGTGTTCGAAAAAGCTTCTAAAACTTTTAACGCACTGTAGGAGTCTGAATAAACTATAAACTTTTTATGCCATCGCTTTGATACATAGAAAAGTGAATGATATATTGCGGTAAGTTCAGCTGTTAAGACTGAGAAAGTGTGGTGCAAGCTTCTGCCTTCTACATGGTCACCAATTACAAATGCCGTCCCGACATGACAAGTTGACTTCGAACCATCTGTGTATATTGGAACATATTCTTGATATTTATATCTGTGATCAGCAAAGAGTTGGGTGTAGATAACATCGTTAGTGTTTTTTTTTGTGTGATGGGGAAAAATTTCAAGAATCTGGATTCCTGCCTGTTCCCAAGGAGGAATTTCAAAGTATTGCATGGCTTGGGGGGATATATCAGACAAGGAGAGTTCCTCGATCAGAGGGCGAACTCTCAAAGATAAGGGAGGCACACAAGATGGCCGTGCATTAAATAAAGTGTCACAG
>KK122473.1:1350673-1366616 GCA_000611955.2 Stegodyphus mimosarum | reverse complement strand
GCGCGTATTTTGGACCAAAAAAAGAAAGTAAGACAGTGTCTTATTTTCGGAAAAAGACGGTATTAAGGAAGAGGAGGACTTAACACAGAACCCTTTGGATTCCTGCTCAAGTGTGATGAATTTTTGAAAACGTGCCATTTACTTTGAAGTTTCTTCCTCTCAAAAAGTCTTTTATCCAGATGAGAGAGTTACCTAGAATACCTGCTTTGTTGATAATATCAATTAATTTCTGCTTCCAGACTTTGAAGGCAGAAATTAATTGAGAAAAAATTGGAGGCAGAAATCCAGACTTTGCATTTTTGTTGCAGAAGTGAATTGGGTAAAAATATATTTACAAGTGTCCCTTGGTGATTTTTGGTGGTATATGGACACTGAGTTTATGTAATTCTTTCACTTGCTATTTTGGCAATTTTTGAGCCAAAAATCGTTGCTACATAAAGCCAAAGTATTGCACAAACTCGGTATCCATGTACACATAAACCTATTTTCACTTAAAAAAAATCAGAGAACTGCTAAAAATTGGCATTGCAAAATCCTTTGACTTTGCACACATTGATCTATTTTCCCTGAAAAAGTCAAAGAAGCAGCTAATTCTACACTAGAGCCAAACAAAAAATATATTACTTCAATAAACTACATTTTAAATCAAACAATGAAATAACATAGAAAAGGAAATTCATCATAGTACTACACAAAGGAAATATCCACTTACTTTCTTTAGAAATTTTCGTGTCTTCAGTCAAACAAAATTCTTTAACATCATCCAAAAACTTCCTAAAATTATCTGAACTAAAATCTGTATACTGACACCGCCACATAAATTTAAAAAAAAATAAGAGTAAAAAATATCCTCTGATGTTCAACCATATGCATTTCCTTCCTACAAACAGAGCTTTTATAATGCCTAAGTAAACCTTCATTTGTGCATTAGTCAATTAATGCTTTTTTCCCTTTTGTTCCAAATCATACAGAAATTTAAATTTGTCGTATCACATTCAGCCATTTTAGCATGTAAACCACAAAATCACCAACATACTTCTTAACTAGCATCCAACACACAAGCTCTTACAAATCTTTTCCCATCACCCAACCAATTACGTCGTAGTCACGCAACCAATTATATCATAATAGGGTTTCAACTACTTAGGTTACCATAAATGAAACAAAAACTTAGCGATAATCCAAGGGGCACCCTTAAATATACTATAAGTGTGAATTGTTTTTGGAACAAATTATAATAGAATATGGAAACTAGATATTGGTCCAGTATCCAAGAAAGAGAACTTTCCAAAGTGATTTTGCAATATACGATGGGATGTCAAGGAATAATTTATGATACAGTGATTTTGGAAATTTCTGGATTTTAGATCATTAGTTTAGAAATCTAGTAAGATAATGTGTAGACAGAACAACAGTAGGGCTTCACCGATTGATTAGGTCAGATATTTAAAGGGGGGGCAATGCTACAATGCTTTCTCACAGGTCTGGTTCTAAGTGATAAATTTTATTTTGACTTTTATGGCCAACATTTTGACTAATTGAAAGAAGTGACATTTAAGTGGTCATCTCTCAGTCACAGAAATGTTATCTTTTTTTAAATATTTTTAATCTCCAGTTTTATGAAATTGTCACTCAATACCGTGATCATTTAAAAAATTATTTTATCTGAAATTTTTTAGCAACATTTTACAACAGATACACTGACAGAAAAAATTAAAGCAACAGCTAAAAGAGAAAGGTGTTCTACATGAATTTTATTAAGTCCTGTGGAAGATAATTTAAGTAGCTCTAGGTCAATGTTATAACTTAGGCAATGGGGTTCACCTTCACTACACAGAAATATGTAATTTTTTTGTGCTTCTTTTTTTCAACCTATGTGGAAAGGAATATGTAAATTCTAATTTCAAGGAATGTCTAAGTAGTTGGATAAAATTTTCATATGTGGAAGGTGCAAATGTCATTGAGAAGGCATGTGACAGATTGGGAGAAATGATATGCTGTTGGAAGAATGGAAATGAAACAAACACTACCACAAATCTGTAAAAACTTAACAGTAGCTAAAAGCACTATATCAAGAATCTGAAAATGATTTAAATACACTTGTGATGTATGCAGAAAATGAGCTGAAAGTTGAAAATATATCATAACAAACTTTCAGGACTGTTAGTTGATAATGACTGCTTTTAGCAGTCGTATCAGATGAATAGAATGAAATAGACAACTGATGCAAGATTTCAAGGAAGTTCACTGCTGCTGCAGGAACTTCATTGCCCAGATATACTGTGAGTGATAGGCTGTATAATGGATGTCTATATGGAAGGAAGTCCATGATTTGTGTTCAACTAATGTGGGCTGCTAAATGTTCCTAGTTGCAGAGGTACAATAACCATAGTGTTGTAGTAACACTGACTGAAATCAAGTTCTATTTACTTATAAGTTGTATATTTGTTCAGAGAGTGATTCCAGATTTGTTATAATCTGGAGGGAGTCAATCACATGCAGTAAATCTGAAAACATCCTTTAAAAAAGCTTGATATAAAGGTAATGGAATCATTGTTTGAGTGGCATTATGGCCATACTAGCCTACACATTTTTACTTGTGCAAGTATGAGTTCTAATATACATAAGCATGTGGTTCTTGATTCTTATTTCAAGTATTTATGAGTTCTTTCCTTCTTACTGATAGATGATAATTTTTATCTCATTGTGCTGTATTAGTGATCAGTTGTCGTGAAGGCAAAGGAATACAGTGAATGGAGTGGACCACATATTTAAATCTGATAGAGCATGTATGGAAAGTACAGGGATCCAAATGGTTTACCTAACGGCCCCCACTTAAAACTCTTCTGGAACTTTAATCCATTATTTATCACAAGTGCATGTTGTTAAATGCAGGAACTTGTGGACAATATAATACTGTTGCTTGCGTATGGGTTCATAATAGATTGAATGCACGCAAAATCGATGATAGCTTGATGAAATTTATTTTTACCAAAAGAAACACTTTATGGCTCTGGAACTTTCCACAAAGCAGACACTTGTGCAGCTCTTCTCTATTACAGAGTACAATCAGTAGTTACACTTCAAACTATCAAGAATGTTAAACACAGCACAGTATAAAGCACATCTAAAGTGCAAAGCTTGTACAAAGGTCTTAATACTCCAAAGTTTACTTTGAACTGAGAAATTGATATGCTCCTCAGTCTTAGATAGTTCCCCTCCCCCGACCACTGAGAAATCTCTAGTACCTTCTGTTTCTCGAAATTACGATTAAAGTTATATATAAGAGACAGATATTATTACAATTACGTATAGGGATTAATTACAACACAGAGACCGGACCAAATGGTGCCCAAGTCTGGGGACTTTTTGTAATTTCTTATCAAATTTGAGGACAAAAGTTAGTTGTCATAACCATTACCAGCTTGGTGATATTTTGCCAATTTAACAAGATGGCCATTTACCACAGTGTTAAATAGACTTGTCCCTGTAATCTTATTTTTCTGGCAAGCCTGTGCTTTCTTACAGCATTTATATTGCATTATACAAGAGAAATCCTAATTTTATGTATAATTCCACTGAAATTATTTACACGTATATAAAATTCATAGCTGGTCCTTTCTTTCCCAAGGGCAGTATGACCCCTGGACAGGAAGGCATATTTACAAAAGGGAAATCAGTGCAATATTGTAACAGTAATTTCAATTAGTAGCATAAAACAAATAAAATACTAAATCAATAAAAATGCATAAATTTACAAATTTATATACAAATAGGACCATGGTTTTAATATACTATTTATATTATATAGATTGTGGGGACTATGTACTATAGCCATAGTAAGGCACTTGCTTGCAAAATGAATGAATTTAGGCTTAAAATTTGATGACTTACTGATCTGAACTATGATGTCATTCAGCTTGTTTAGGACTGTGTAAGAACCATCCCAAGTTAACTGTAGTTTATTTTCCATCAAATCGGATTCCATAACCATACCTTGTCACCTTTATTGAATTGATGTCCTGCAGCTCTCGGGTTATGCCAGGTCTTCATCTTCTCTGTTGCCAAGTTAACTTGCTCTTGAGCAAAATTATATATCTTTCGAAGTGTGCCTAGAGATCTTGAATGTATATCTCAGGTGAAATTTCTACATTTTTGGGGCATCTCCAATTTTTACCTGCCGACACGTTTTCAGGTTTTGTACCCACACCTTTGGCAGAGATGACATGTCCAACATAAGTCACTTCCTGTATGAACAATTTACATTCAACAGGAATTAACTTTAGATTGGCTTCCTTTAAGCTCTAAAGCACCTTTCTAATATTTACTAAATGCGCTTTTAAACTTTTCCTGAGAATGGGATGTCATCTAGGTATATCAGACTGGCTTTGTAGGAAAGACCTCTCAGCTCGGTTTCTATGAGGCATTCAAACATTGCCGGTGCAACTTCTTGAACTGCCAAAGTCTTTACTTGGTAGTAAATGCTGTCTTTACTCTTTTAGTTATCAGGGTGTATCTCTACCTGCCAATATCCACTTTTTAAATCAAGTGTTGAAACCACTTGCTTCCATGAAGAATAAGCAGAATATCACCTGTTCTAGGAAGAGGGTAGCTGTCTTTCTTCATGACATCGTTCATCCAGTCATCCTTCATGACATCATCGTTCATCCATCCCAAAGTGAATGGTAAATGTTGTCAAATCATCTTTCTTTTAGATTAGGATGATGGGAAAGGCTCAAGGGCTTGCAGTATGCTTGATAAGGTTGTTTTCTGGAATGTTCTGTAGAAGTTTTCCTACCTCCTTCTGTTTAGCAATTAGTAGACAGACTTCTTGAATGTTGCTTGATTGGTAGATGATGTCCCATATCAATTCTATGCTGAGCCAGACTAGTTTGACTTATGTTAGAAGATGTGCTGGGGAAAATATCTTGAAATTCTAGAATGACATGTTCGGTTGCACTCCTGTTTTCAACACTAGGATATGCATTCTATAGTACTTTGATGTAAGGCTCTCCAAACACACAGACTTTAGAGGGCTACTGGTTCATTTAATGCAGGTGTCTGGAGTATATACTGCAAGCACTTCTTATCACTATGGTGGCAACTCTCGCCAGGATGGTGGTTCTGCATAAGTCAAAAAGTGCCAAGGCTACTAATACTCCTCATGGGGTGTTACAGTTCTTAGAATATTCCATTATGCCATACCAGAAATTTTCTGTTTTCATTTATGGATCCCAGAACTAAAAATTCTGTTCTTGCTGGTACTGTGATACCATCTTGAGCTATGATTTGGTGGATGGATTTAATTCCTTCATCTTTAATTCTGAATAGTGTCATTCTGAATAGTTTCAGAGGCAGAATATAGTTTGTTATTTTTAAGTATAGTGAAAAACTGTATTTTCTTAGAAAGCCAAGTATACAAGAGTCTATAATATCTGCTACATATACCATGTGACAGTAGGCAGTACTTCCAAACATGAAATGATTAATTATCCATCGATATCAAATTATCTCCAGAACAGTCTGGAGGTCAATGGAAGGCATCGTATAAATAAGTTTATCATCAAGTTTTAGAGCGAAATCTTTTTATTGATGGTAATTTTGGTTCCTGTATTATATCCAAGGAAGTCCATTTAATGTCCCAGGGGGAAGATTCCTTCACTGCCGCCACTCTTTACAGAAAACTGAAGTACTTTAAAATTGGGCTTTCGAATATCTGAGAACCTCCTCTGTGACATGGCCACTAATCTCTTTCCTCCCTCCTTGCTGGGAAGCAGTCTTAATTTCCATGCCTTGGGTTGTTCTGCAATTCCTTGGTATGTTGCCTTTGCAGTTCCAGCACCAGGTTTAGGGTTGGTTTGTTGCCACTCCTATTTTGCCTCAAGGCACTGACTTACTTGGTTAGTCTAAACAATCAGTCAGTTGATCCACTGGCTCCTGGGCTTGAACAGCTCTGATTGTGTGATGGTGTCTAAGAACTGTTTACTGGGGTGCCTCGAATATCATGGCAAAGGCCATTCACTGAGGTGCTTTTTAAATATCCTTTATATGTGTCATTTTCCAGGCTTTCTGTATCTCAGGATCTTGGATGCCGTTGATGAAGTGCTGAAGGAATATGATTTATCTTGGGCACTCCAAAGAGGCAAGATGAGACAGCCTTTCAACATCTATGGAGAGCTCCTGATGTGTTTCCTTGGTTTTCTCTTAGTGAGATTTTAACCGAAGCTTGCTATAGTTTTTTAAACACTTCTCAGCACAGCACTTTAAGCACAGCTCCAACAATCTGGATAGAGCTTCAAAGTCTAATTTCTAGTTTCCAGGCAGAGTTTGAAGAATATCTGCTGCATTTATTCTCAGAGAAGCGATGAGATGGCAGGCTTTGGCTTCAGAATCCCATCCATTTGCATTTGCTACAATAGAAGACTTAGTCTTCTATAGTGTACTTTTGTATAACATCAATTACAGTCCATTACAGTTATACAGGGACCGGATTGAAATGTCGCCAAATGGCCCCCAAATTTAACAATTTCTCACCAAATGTTTTGACAAAAATTAGTTGCCGAAACCAATGTCAGCTTGGCAATACTCAACAATTTAAGTGAGATAGCCATTTGCATTGAAAAGCATGTATTTTTGGATGAACAAAATGAAACATGGCCAAACGTGCACTGAAGACAGAGCTGTGTTGATAATTAGTTGAGATCACCACATTAGATATTGTGGAAAAAATTCATGGCATGATAATGGAAAATTGCCAAATGGAAGTGCATGAGATTGCCGAGGCTGTAAAAATCTCCTCAGCATGGAACAAGTGCAGAACATCATTCATGTAAAAAAGGTATGTGCACGATTGCTTACTCTTGGTCAAAAGTGCACGCAAAAGGATGTATCAGTGCTGTGATTGGCAGTGCTTAAATGTAATTCACAGACTTTTGGTGTCAATTCGAAGTTTGTCAAACTTGGGTTCGTCACTAAACTCCTGAGATGAAGCAGTCAGAACTGTGTATAACGCCTGGTGAAAGTGCGCTGAAAAAGGTGAAAACTGTTTTGTCAGCTTGTAAGGTGAGGTGTTTTTTTTTTTTTTTTTTTCGAATTTTTAAGGAATTATCCTAATTGACTACTTGCAGAAGAGTAAGGCAGTAACAGAAGAATGTTATGCACTGTTATTGGACAGTCTGAAAAAGGAGCTGGGAAAAAAAAGGGTTGGGTGGTATTAGCATGCAGAAGATTGCTCTTTTATCAAGATGATGTGCCACTCATAAGTTAACTGTTGCAATCACAAAACTACACAAACTGAGCTGTTAATTAATTCCTCATCCTCCCTACTTTTGGCTTTGTCCCCATGTGACTTCTTTCTTTTCCTAAGCTTAAAAACTTGGCTCAATGGAAAGAAATTCTTGTCAAATGAGGAAGTCGTTGCTGTAAATGAGTATTTCGCTGACTGTGAGATAGCTTACTTTTCTGACGGTATCAAAAAATTGGAAATTTGCTGGACTAAGTGTACAGCTAGCTCTTGATAAAGGCTATGGTGAGAAATTAAACAGATTTTTTCCAATAAAAGTGTTTTTTATCAGACTTACCAAATGACCCTCTTATGTGTATGTGTAAGCATGTTTCTAACATATTATGGGAGCAAAAATCCCAGCTTGTCTATTCAGCTGTTTCCTTTCTGAATTTAAAATTTAAATATGTAAATCTAGTTTAGAGAACATCTAAGCCTTGATCTCCTATTGCTGTATCCCTTGCATACCCAGAGTTGCCAACTCTCCCGATTGCTGATCGTTCTCCCGCCAACACGATTTACAATATATTTCTCCCGACTTTCTCTTATTCTTAAAATTTCTCATGATTTTTATGTAGCTTGGCTTATCACTTCATTATTTGCATCTCCCAAAAAAGTTATTTGGGGTATCTGACAGCACCTGGTTTTTCTCTAGATAACATAGAAAACCAAAGTAGTTTTATCAGGGAGAAATTGTGGCCTGCTTATGCTTTGTGAGTGAGAACACGTGTGTGAAAACGTGATGTTCCGTTTCTCCAATGAGCATCGAGTGCCACTGCATGTCATCTTGGGGACATATTAGCCAATGAGTGCAAAGCAAGATCAATGTTGGTATTTTGTTCATCATGTCGCTAACCTGTGTAAGCGTTCATGCTTTTGAGAAATAGTTTAAAAAATTATGATATTTCGTATTAGTTATGTCTGCGAAAAAGGTAAAATACTTAGGTAATTTTCAAAAATCATGCACAGATGACTTTTCTTCTAATATTCCCTCAAGGAAATGTAATGCATTTGTGATGTGTACCGTTTGCCATTGCGATTTTTCAATTTTGCACGGTTGAAGGGCCGATGTTCTCAAACATGTTCGTACAAAAAACACAAGGACAACATGAATTCTATCTTTATTTACTTTTACTATGGAAGTTACTTTTTTCCATGGAAACAAAGGATCAAACAGTTACTAATGCAGAATGTACTGTTTTCATTTAAGAATTAGTAACTGAACTTTCAGATATTAATTAGTAACGATTTGAAGTTAATTCATTATTAAAAAATATATTTTTATCATTAAAAAATCTTTTTATTGTTGAAAATAAATCTCCCGATTTTTGAGTGTCATAGGTTGGCAAGTATGCATTCCTCTATTTATGTCACTGTCAGTACTATGTTAATGTCAGTAACCAACTGATGCCTTTCAGTTTAATTTTATTTTAAAAATCAATCTAAATTAACTACTTCACCTTACATTGGTGACATGTGAATAGACCATCAGTGGTTGTTAAGACGTAGATCACCAAGAAGCAAATGCATTGGTGGTTACTCGTGTTTTTCAGTTTAGTTTTATTTAAAAAAAATCAATCTAGAATTTACTACACAAATCCACACTGATGAGCATCAGTTCATAGGTTACCAGTAACTAACAGTCTTGAAGATTGTTGGCCATCTTCTGTTTAAATTTATTCCAATGATCTACCTTACTGTTACAATTTTAAATGCATTTTATTTATAATACGTTAAGTGATAAAGTAATATAATACGTTAAGTGATAAGTATTTTTTGCATTATTTATAAACCATGTTTCTAACATCATATTGTACAAACCCAATAGAGAAACATTTTTTCCCTACTTATTATTTTTAACTTCCCGAATTCCCTGTGCATGAATTTGTGAATTGAAAGTAGTTTTAAATGCATTTAAGCACTGATCTACAGAAGAAGATAAGGAAGAGATTGTGAATATCTTCCTAGTACACGCGCACAGCCTTATCAGTGAGATGACCTTGCTAGCTGTCAGTGCATAACACATAACACTCTGACTTTACTTTATCTCTGAGGTTTCTGATAATGGTCTCCCCATCTCTTTCTATTTGTTGCTATTTTTAATTTTTTTAAGCTAACTTTTTTTTCCAAATTAATTGTGAGGTTGGTGAAAAAGTTTACGTATCTGTGTGAATATGCAGGGAAGTGTATTTACCATTCTGGGCATTATCAGGGGTGATTATGGATGGAATTCCGGAATTTTTACTTTTTCAAATCTGGAAATTCTGAATTTGAGAAACTGCATGTACAGTGATCTTCATTATGCACTGTAATGCAAATCTTATATATCCATGTTCATTGTATGGCCAGGTAACCTTCATGCACCGTTACCTGGCCATACAATAAATCTTGAAGATTATTGTCCAGGATTAATTTTTACCAGTGTAGAGGCAACACAAATTATTAAGAATTCTTAGGAGGTTAATCTATTAAAAAAATAGAGTAAATGTATTTTGAAAGGGTAAATGTATTTTGAAATGTATTTTGAAAGATAAGTTACCCCTAAAGAACTCTCTCTTTGTCAAATTTAATGGTATGTATTCTGTTCTGCATTGTGTAACAATACTTTGATTGCTGTGATGAAATTAGCAGATAATCTATCTGCCAAATGTCATTTCAGAAGACCTTCCCTAGATAAAATCTTAAAGTTCTCTAGTTTGTTAAATGAAATTTTTAAAATTCTAATTTCTAATATCATATAATTTTTAATCTTTCAGTAATGCTAGAAATAGAAAAAACAGCATTATGTATTCAAATCTCAAAATAATAATAATAATTTTTATTAGAAATTTACTGTTCTATAAAATGTTTTTAGTTACATGTTACATACATGAATGACAAAATTGTCTATTTCATGATCAAGAAAAATATTTGGTGTAAACTATGATAACAATATTAAAAAGCATTAAAAATTATGAAGTAACTTTAAAGATACTCACAAAATTCATGCATTCAAAAGCATTTAAAAAATATTGAATTATCATGCTAATCCTTGAACACTAATGTTAGGTTTTTCAAAACAACACAATCAAATTGCGGAAATTGCAAACAAAATTTAGATGTAAAATATAAAGTCCACAACATATTTAATGATTTTGTTTTGTTGAAAAATGAACCTGTGTAAGTTGACATGAGCATAATATTTTTGAATTCTTGAATGTTGACATGCTATTAGGAAAAGCAGAAGTGTAAATAGTAGTAATTTTCTATTGCACATATTTGAAGCACATTAAACTCAGATTAACGACCTTGAACCCTGTATCCATTGTAATGCTGAATCTCTTATGTTAAATCCCTGATGATTTAAAACACACTTCCCCCTTTTAAATATTGAAGAGGTAGCTGAAAAAATTCTACTCTTCATTTTCACTAGACGTTAGAACTTTTGGACTTGCAGACAAGCAGGCACATTTCTTTGAATTTTGTAGATATTTTATCAAAATCCAGTTGGGGAATAAATTTTCCATTGAGATTTGTAGCACCTGATCTGATCTTATCGACTAATCTGTAATAATAATAACGACAACTATGATTATCTTGATGGCAGGGTGATAGCTGTAGCAGTTGTTTCATGGCTTAGTTTGAATGATGCACAGTGAAGGAGAGACCTGGAGACAGACATGGGCGAATTGAACATAATTTTTATTGCTTGATACCGAACTACTAATCGAAACATATTCTTCTTCATGTACCATCATTGGTGCAATTTGCACCCCACAGTTTTATATAGTGTATCACATTTTAGATAACGCAGTTAAGAGTAAGACAAAGCAAAGAGGGCAGCCAACTAAAGAGCAGCCTGGAAAAAGCGTGGAAACTAAAAGGAGAGAGGGGCAGTGCAGCAAAAGGCTTTTTATAGAGATTATGTTTCAGATCACATAGTAGATTAATATACAGATGCTGGGTTAAGATTTCATTGATAATTGCGCAGTGTAGATTAGATGATGTATCTTTTTCAGAATTATAGGGAGTATAGGTTATAAGGTATTTCTCCCACCTTCTTGGTATGCATTCGTGATGACTGTATTCGAGAGGTCCATGGTTTGAGTCCTGGTGAGGGCATTGCTAATTTTTCATCTCTCCTGCTTTAAAAAACATACCGAATGTCTCTACAAGGTTATGTTAGAAAAGCTATTGCTTTATTATTTTTAGAATGAAGAGTGAAGTTAAAGGGATACTGTTAATGTATTAGTAGAAAGGTAGATATTTTTACGCACATATATAATATTCATTAAGTCTCTTTCTCTCTGTGGCTTAATATATTATGTCTGATGAAATAAGAAATCCCTTTCTACCATAAAACAGTTTATTAGTGAGCAGTTGTGCACACAACTTAAACATCTTTATTATGAAAACTTTACTGATGATTAGTTACATTTTAAAAATAAACTTGTTATACAATACATAATTAAAAATAAAAATATTGTGTAAAAACATGCTTATACAAATATGCAAATAATTGCATATTTCAGTAATCAGGAAATTGGGAAAGTATGCAAAAACTTGACATGTTAGTTAACATGTTACCTCATTTTCTTAGCCTCTGTTAACTTTTGCCCATTCTTCTAAAAATATAATCTGTGTAAAATTGTGGGGTGTATAGTGCACCCACAATGATGATCAGTTAAATTTTAAAAATAAACCTTATTGAACATACAGAGTGTGTTTACACTTTTTGTAACGATTTTGATTTTCTCCATAAATTTAAATATTAATTTAAAAATGAAAACGTGACTGGCATCAAATTGGAATAAGGTTTAATTATTGTCTGCAGCATTAAAAATATCCTTTTCTTTAAAATGTCGCTGGAAAGTAAGCAATGGATCAAAGGATTTTTGTGCTGTCCGATGATTATTTGAAAAAGATGTGAAAAGCATGGTTTTAATATTTCTGTGCATAAGATAAGCGATATAATTAATATGAAAGGAAAGAAATGTCAAAGTTTATATCTGACTGGGAAAAAGGCAAAAAATGCATGCCTAATAAAGGTATGTACAGCTGTTATTAAATCTAAAGTTGTATCTCATGTTTTAAAAGAAAATCCAGCTCCCCAAAGAGTTGTTGCAAAATCTTTAAATATCTTTGTAAAAACTTTTAACAAAATTATAAAATCTGATTTAAAGCCCCCCCCCAAGTCCTGTTATGCTGCCTCAGCGTGGTGGGGGTGTCATTGGGCAGAGCGGGCGAAGTACGTCGGGAGCATAGCTCCTGGTTGGGCCACTCTAGGCGTGAAGGTCGCTCCAACATGCCCAGCTAAAGCATAGCAGGTGAAGACCCTTCAGGGGATTACCGTCTTGGTAATTGGGTGTCACAATCCGGGGGCCCCAGTGACCTTTCCTCTTCTTTTTCCTCTCCTCTTGTCTATCTCTTTTTTCCTATTTCTCTCCCTTTGTGGTTTTCTCTACTGGAGGATAGGGCTCACTGTGAGGTGCAGTTACTACTCTGGTTTCTGTGTCACCATGGTAAGAAAACTGCCTATGTGTTTGCCATGCATGGTGACCCGTAGGGTAGGAAAGGAGGATCCTGGTAATTGAGGGGCGAGGTACTGTCTCCAACATGCTGCTTTGGCCTGTGTTTCTATTTAAAACTGTCCCCACTAGTGTCAATCGGCTGGCCGCTAGTCCTATCCGTTAGTGGCTTGGGAATAAGCTTCCGGAAGTTCCTGCTTTCAGGAAAGCCGAGTGTGGGGTTTCAGTTTGTGTATAGGACCGGCTAGCCCTAATGCAGAGATCTGTGTTCCCTTGTTTGATGGGGCCTGAATCTTTCTTTGTTTACAATATGGAAATTTTAATTTCTTCTGCTAACCATGTGGAAACGAAAAATTTTGGAGCTGCTAAACGAATTTGCACTTCGATCATAATTAACACAAGCAAATGTCCAAAGTTCTTAGTTATTACTGGTCAGCTAGAAAACTTATCGCTATTCTTCATCCATAAGCACATTGTAGCTTCAGCAGGTGAGCCAAAACACATAAAAAAACTTCGTTCAGAATCTCTGCTCATCGAGACTATATCTGATGCACAATGTTCCTTTCTCCTAAAAATGACCAATTTGGGTGAGCATTCTATTAATGTATCCCCACATAAGTCTTTGAACACGTCAAGAGGAGTCATTTCGGAAATAGACCTGATACCAGTCTCTGAGGATGAACTTTCAAAAGAACAAGTCGAGCGAAACATGTGTGGTGTCCGCGGAATAAAAGTCCATAGGGACGGGCAACTTGTCAACACAAAACATTATTCTCATCTCCAAAGCTACTGCCATTAAGGCAGGCTACCTGAACTGCCCCAATCAGACCTTATGTGCTGAGCCCAGTGCGCTGCTTTAACTTTTTAACTGTCATGCCCGAAATAATCTCGGGCATAGCACTGGTGTTCCAAAATGTCACGCCCGAGTATTACTCGGCATATTTTTTTTTTAGTGCATTGTATTGTTATACCCCAATATATATCGTGAGAAGATTATTTCAGCTTCAGTTCAATAGATGGCAGCATTTTGCTGAAGGTTTCAAAGGCTAGAGGTTTATGTTCAAATTGCGCGGCATTTTTTTGATTGCGCGGGAAACATTTGATTTTTCCTCATGCTGGAGACACCTGGCATACCTGTTCTGCAAGCGGTCTCGAAAGTCAGTTTCGTTTATTCTGATCGGTGACTTCAATAGACACCAATCCCTTGTGGGGTAGTAAAGACACAATCCTACGAGGCTACTCCATCATGACCACTGTCTCTGTATCCTCATCAGCGCAGAAAGTGCTTACTTTCATCAGCCAATAAGGACCTTCCATTCAATTGACCTTGCTATTGTTTCTCCCCAGCTTTTGCCATTCTGTTCCTTTAATGTCGAGAATTATCCATATAATAGCAATCATTTCCCTCTTATCATAAGGATTACAGGTAATAGGAGTGTTTCTATCCCTAAAACACCACGGTTTTTGTTGAACAAAGCCGACTGGGATTCTTTCTTACATTATGCTCTCTTCACTGAAGAAATAGTGGAGAATGTGCACATTGATCAGGCTGTGAAGATCATTACAGATAAAATTATTCAAGTAGCCGATATAGGTATCCCCAAAACATTGGTAAAACTGCCAAAATACTCAAGGCCTTGGTGGAATCCTGAATGCCAGGACGCCATCAGAAAACAAAAGAAAGCTTGGAGCATTTTTTTGGTGATATCCTACAGAATCAAATCTCATAATATTCAAAAGGGCTAAAGCAAAAGCTCGGCAGGTGCGGAGGAAGAGTCAGAATTCCTGGATCTTGTATGTATCCTCGATTAGCAGGTGAGCTCTACTTTGAGTAAGAAGATTAGCTCTACTTTGAGTTAGAAGTATGGGAGAGAGTCCAGAAAGCATGCAGTATCTACAAAGAGCACATACTTTCCATTTTTAAGATAAGTGTTGAAGCAGTTACTAGAAGGGAAGGAATTGCCAACGCCATTGGACAGGCGTTTTCAGCCGTCTCAAACGGCAGTAACTATCCTTCTGAATTCCTTTCTGCAAAAATATGCATTGAAAAATAATCGATTGATTTTAAATCTCCCAATACTGAACCTTATAATCAGGATTTTACTGTGCTTGAATTAAAAAGAGCTCTGTCGTGGACAAAAAGTTAATGTCCTGGTCCGGATGGTATTGCCTATCCTGTGTTGAAACATCTCCCTTTTAAGTCATTGGCAGCCATTAGAGAATGGAAGGAACAAGTCTTTCCAAAAGCCTGGAGAACAGCTTTTGTCACCCCCATTGTTAAACCGGCAAAAGGACCCTACCAATCCGTCAAGTTACTGCCCCATTGCTCTAACTAGCTGCCTTTGCAAACTCTTTAAAAAGGTGGTCAACACTCATCTGGTCTATTGTTTGGAGACAAATAATTGTATATCTGCTTATCAGAATGGTTTTAGAAAAGGATGAGCAACAGTCGATAATATCCTACTCTTAGAAACAGGTATCCGTAGAGTGTTCGTTAGAAGAAGCAATAGCATAGCAATAGCAGTTGTGGCATATTAACCTATAACAAGTATTTTCTATACTGCATGTAATTTAGAATGCACCATTTGAATCTAAAAGTTTTAGATAGAGTGATATTTTTATTTGCAGTGAGAAAGGAAACAAAATGGAGAGAAGGCTGAGAACCACTGCACTGAATGAATTATCTTTTGAGTAAAAATTTCCCTTTTTTATCATTCAGAAATTTCTGAAAGGCATTTTTTCATGACTTCTATTTTCTACCCAGATAATTTTTGTCTGTGTAAATTGTGAATATGTTTAAATGTGTTAAAATATGTTGTTTTGTAAGTTGAGTTCAAAGTAAAGTTTGCTGTCTCATTATTATTTGTTGAATTTTTAATGATCTGTGAAATTATTTTAGTGGGAAATTAACATCGCCAAGATGGAAACAGTTCAAGGGATTGAAGTTGCGATTGAAGGAAAAAATTAGGCTGAACAACATGATCTGGAGAGCTTGGCATATGCAGTGTAAGTATTTTGAATTAGTGTGACTGTGATATTTAATTGTATGTGAATTCTTTTGTATAATTTATTTTATTTAATTATACTTATTTATTTTTTAATTTATTCTGTTATTGGTTTAGTCTCATTAATTATATAACTTATATATTATTAA
>KK122473.1:1305400-1343080 GCA_000611955.2 Stegodyphus mimosarum | reverse complement strand
ATATTATATATATATATATATTTAGTAGTGTGTTAAAACATTAAGAATCAAGAAATTCAGAATCAAGAAGTGTCAGAATATTATTAAATATACCTTTTAATAATATTTTGACACTTTCATTATAAATCTTTAAGTAAAGTATTGTCGACGTTAAAATTCCTGCTCGTCATTTACTTCAGATTTTTTTTTTATTATTACATATATATATATATATATTTAGTAGTGTGTTAAAACATTAAGAATCAAGAAATTCAGAATCAAGAAGTGTCAGAATATTATTAAATATACCTTTTAATAATATTTTGACACTTTCATTATAAATCTTTAAGAAATAAAGTATTGAAACAGATTTTGGGGCTTTTGCAATTGAATAAATTTATTATTATTGTGATTACTTGTAACTTTTTTTTTTCTTTTTTTTCTTTGTATTTTAGCGCTAAAGATTTAGATTTATTTATCATTTGGCTAGGCATTGTTTTAGAAAGTGAAGGTGGGGTATTTTTTTAATAATAAAAAAATTGAATGGTAAAACCTCTTTTAAGGTGTTTGTGATTTGACGTTACCAAAATGGAAGTTAATTTTGCAAAATTTTTAGTAATGAAATAACATTTTATCTATTTGTGTATTTTACATTCAGTTGCAAGTTATTGCATCTTTCTTATATATTTACTCCATATATTGATGTCAACAGGCTGTTGTTATTGAAGGAACATACTGGAAAAGGAGGATGGCTAATATTACAGCAGAATACAAAAAATGGAGGCTTTTCTACCGAGATCGATTCAGGCTGAAACCTAGTCCAGAAACTGAAAATGTATGTAAATGTTTTTTTTTTTACTTATTTTGATATCGAAATTAATCTAGATATAACTGGCATTACAGCATGTGAAAACATTTCTATTCCTTATGATATTTTAATTCCTAAAATTAATTCGAAAAATATATTGGGTCATCCGGTGCAGTTTTTCAAACTGAAGTGCATCTTCTTCTAATTGTTTTGTTACTTCTGGTAAAAAGTGACCTTGATTGAAGCAGATGTATAAATATGGTCCTTTTTTGCACATGCTGCATGTGTTGTCACCAGTTTTTGTTTCAATGCATTGCTCAGAATGGGGAACCAGTTAAGATCACTTTCATCATATTATTTTCTTAATTTCAAAAAAGACAAAATTGCTAATCAGACGGCTTGTGAAATTTGGCTGTGTAGAACAAAGTGCTGTTTCTGAAGACATGTTTCGAAGGAGGTTTGAAAGTGTGGAAATTTCTGCCTTGAAGATGATGTCCACTCTGAATTACCATCCTGTATAAATAAGGACCTTTGTAAATAAGCACTTGAAGAAGACTGTAAGCTGTTACAATGTATTGGTACTCCATAGTTTAAGAAACCAAAAAATATGTTTGCTTGAATTTTGGCATGTGATTCTTTGCTGAGAGGAAATAAAGGAGCTGTTTTTTTTTAAATGTCTCATAACTGGAAATGAGATGTAGGTACTATACAATAATGTTACAAAAGATCACTGGGTAAACCGAACAAACCTTCTTTGGTAACATTGAGGGGAAGGGCTGCATCCCAAACAAGTAATGCTCTGTGTATAAATTACAAAGGAATTGTATATTATGAACTATTGCTACCAAATCAAATGATAAAAATCAAACAAAGCTCTGAGAATTGTCTAGTCATCGAGTTGTTTTCCATCAAGACAATGCTATGCACCACATGTCAGTGGATATCAGATAAAGATTTATTGAGTCTTATGTTAGCTGGCATATGCACCTTACTTTGCCCCCTTAGATTTTCATCTTTTCAGGTCACTTCGGAATTGCCTGAATGGCCTGGAGTTTTTGGAGACTGTCAAACAACACTTTGATTTCTTTACAAATAAACCTTACTACTTTTCGAACTGTCATAGAGATGGCAAAATGCTAACAAAGTAGGGCTTATGTAGTCAATAAAATTTTCTTATATTATTTTATTACAGCGTTTCATTTACAATATTATCCACCCTATAAGGCATATCTACACATAAGATGCACTGTAATTTCTCAGGTTGGAATTTATGAAAAATACTTGGATCAGATAGAAAAGGATAAAAGAACCTAATTTAATGATGACACATTATGCAACAAAAACAGAACTGTTCCGTTACAAACTTAGTAGGTATATCAGCCTAATTCATAGTAGAATCGCAGAAGTTTGTGATCACTGCTGCTAAAATTATGTATGCAATTATTTTCACTTAGGTTGTCACTGTCCCAGTTTCTTTCCTTAGATACAATGGCATCTTCACTTCTCCATATAGTGGATTGCTAATTCCATAATTTTTAAAAGACTTTATGATAATCTCACTTTTAACTTTCTGCCAGGACTCTTTCACTTACTCACAAACACTAGAAATTGACAACTGTTTCATTCTTCCCATTGGTGTGAGTTCATGAGTTGGCACCTTAATCTACTTTATCCACTCTTCATACATAAATCCTTTGAATGATTTATTGACTGAAGTGTGCAGAGACTGTAATATGGAAGTCAGTCCTTCTGGAATCACAGCAAGATGCATTTTCAATTCAGTAACAAAGATTTTTGCTGACTTTTTTATATGGACCACACACTAATAAAGACAGTTTCTTCAGAAGTTCACCTGACGCCTGTATCACACTTTCTATCTATCCATCCATCCTTTGGGATGAGCATATGTTTGAATATAAATATTGATTTTATCCTTTGAATATCAATTGCATACAGTATTGTACATTTAGGCAGCATTTTTCATTTAAACATTAACAAAGGAGGGAGTCTTAAACCATTAGCACAACTCGCGAGAAACACAGCATATCAGAAATATACTTCTGGTATACTGCATTTGTTGTTATCAGAAGTCATTATCATTACTGTCTTAGCACTTTTATCATCTATTGCTCTATTTGATGGCATATCAAACATCAAGGGTACCTCATCTGTGGTTCCTATTTGTTCTATCTGAAAAAACATATATTTTCCTCAATTTATGATATATATTTGTGGAATTTTGTTATCTTTTTTACTTCCTTGTACGAAGTAAAAAAGTATTGTAATCAAGAAAAATTTGCAAAAAAAATCCTAGTGAATGTTTCTTCTAGCATCAAAAAAGAGCAAAGGAACCAACCATAATAGTACGTAGGATGAACTATTTGGATTACATATAATAGAAAGTGAAAAATTTCTGGGAAAATTATTCTGATGGATTCTGCTAGTTTGTTTTTTTGAATTCTCTTGAATGTGGCATTTAAACATGTTTGAAATATTTTAATGGATAATATGTTATGGTTATATGTCATTTCCAGATGGCCATGGATTTGGATACTCGATGGCCCTCTTGGCCCAAAGATACATATTCAAGCCTCCAAAGTGCCATGGAAGAAGATTTTATTATGGATTTTAGTGACACATTATTTAGCAGTTTCAATCCAAGTCAGCCATTTGATTTCCCAAATCCAAGGGAAATTGGTGAGTATGAAAATAGACTTTATTATTGATTTTCATTTTTTTAACCATTTGCAATGTTTTTTGTGTATTTCAAAAACTGCTGTCCATAAAACTAGCAAAGATTATTTTCAGAATATGAACTAATAATTAGTTTTGAGTTTTGGAACATTTTATAACTCTAGTTTTCTTTCTTCATCGTCTTAAATATGTTTGGGTCAAGAGAGTAAGCAATTATCCAGTAAACAACTAGCCATGAAATGCTGGAGGTCCAACACATAGAATGCTCCATTTAGACATTTAATGAAGAAATTCTAAATAATTAAATTCTAAATAATAATTCTAAATAATTCTTATAATTGCTTAGAGATGTATGTATTCCTTCTGAAACAACATTAAACAATTTGTTGTACATGCCAAGTTCATATTATGAATTGTACTAGTAGCAAGGCTAGTTTAGATGTTACTGTACCTGCTGAGAAGATTTTTTTCATTAAAAATGTGTGTTTTTTCTGTGTTTGCATTTTGACTTTTTTCCTTTTCTGTGTCTTTGCTCCCACCTCTAGTTTTTTTCATACTCCCATTTTACTAAATTCCTTTTGTTGATTGTTCTAAAACCTTATTTTAATTGATGAACTAAAGCGTGCAGAACTAAAATTAAAAAGTAATAGTAATTTAATAAACACTGCGCTGGAAAAAAAAAGTAATCATGCAAAATGAAACAGCAGGCATAAAATAAAAAAAATAGCTTTTAGCATATCAGAGAACATTTCTCTTCTGGAATGCATGTGGCTACGCAGAATTCAATTAAATTGAGTCAATGTTGGAGGCAGTGCCTTATTGGTATTTCTTGCACCATTTTCCACCACCCCACAAGTTCTCAAGATACTTGTATGGTACATAGTATCAAGATTTACAAAATGACAAGAGTGATTTACTGTGAAATATTCCAAATTTCAAATAGTAGAATCCATAGCAATTAAAAAAGGAACTATGATTAGATTAAAAAAATGGTTATATGAGAAATAGTTATAAAGACAATTATCATCAGAAAAGAAGTTGAATCAGTTTAGTGCATCTTGCCACCGAGGAAATATGCAAAAATAAATAAATAAAGTCAAGTAATATGGTTTTAATCGAAAAGTACCTTTTTAGCAACTGAAATTTTTTGCAGTGTACATAAGTATATGATATAGCATTACTATTTGCTTTAATTAATATTAATCATTGTGTTAAGGGAGTATTCTCATTTAGAATGCCCAAAAGATGTAATGTTTTATGAGTAATAATTTTTTGTCAAGAAAATAATGAGTATACAACTCTGAATTTTTTGCATGTTCGTTAATGTTTTTTAACTTTTTTTTTTAAACAAAATTTGAAATAATTCTGCACTTCAGCATTAAGCCAAGTAGTTTATTTGTTGATTATAATTGCAGGATCAGTAATTGTACAATACTAGGTTTATCTAAGCAATAGCATGTGCATTAATTATTAATTTTATTTTCATCACAATTAAAAGTACTTTGATAAATAAAAGCTTTTCTTTCATGTTCAGGATTTTCTCAGTAAAAAGATATATAAAAATTACCAAATAAAATTAACAGAGCATATAAAATTTAGAATATCTAATTACATACTAATTTATTGTACATTGAAATCATATTTTAACTAGTTTAGTAACTGTAATCATGTATTGTACAGTGAATTTAGAGTTCTTTTAAAATGGTGTTACCATGCAACATGAAAACCTCATGGAAAACTTGTTTTTTTTTTTCTCAAGAATCTTCTGGTTTCCTTTATTCAAGATTGGCAGCCATATCACTTAAAAAAATATTAGAGAGAAGAATGAATACGTCATTTTAGCACAACAGTTAATTACAAATTGAATAAATCTTAGTTGAAAAATTTTATTTCTTTAGTTTTTTAATATTATCATTAGTTAAATATTTTTTGAGGTAAGTTTATTTAAAGTTGGATTTGAATCTACTTGTAAATGTTCACAATTTCTGCCCCCCTTTTTGGGGGGAGGGGTATGGGGAAAAATTATTTTTGCTTACATATTCTACCAGAAAGCTAATAGAAAATAGGGGATATAGGTTCTAGAAGATTATTTCTTTGAGGAGAATGACCCAAGACTTAAAATTAGTGCAACTTTAGACTTCTGTTCTTATTTGAAATAAGAATGCTTAATGTGAAACAATACTAGAGATCTAGAGCTTATTAGGACTTTTCTGAT
The DNA here is from genome assembly GCA_000611955.2 of Stegodyphus mimosarum. Taxonomy (NCBI): domain Eukaryota; kingdom Metazoa; phylum Arthropoda; class Arachnida; order Araneae; family Eresidae; genus Stegodyphus; species Stegodyphus mimosarum. Next base: position 1,337,384 of record KK122473.1, on the reverse strand, counting down.
AATTTCTTGAAATGGATCTTTCAAACAATTAAAAGGTATTTCTACCGCCCTCTTTGCATGCCTTTGTGGTGTAGTGGTCAGTACGCTCGATGCTAAACTGAGATGTCCGTGGTTCGATTCCCAGTGAGGGCAGTGCTCATTTTTCATCTCTCCTGCTTCTAAATAACCTAATGTCTCTACACAATTCAGAAGCCAACAATCAAATCTTTCTGTATACAACTTCTAGTATAGTAATCTGCATTCTTGCCAGCATAACCCCATATTCTTTCCAAGCAGAAATAGAGGCAGTCACATCATGTGCGTTACTACTTCAACTGCCATCAAATTTCAGTACTAAGTCATTTGAATCAGGATATTACTAATGTACGACCTCCTCATGTGGGAAACATTCTTCTGCAACTGCCAACAAAATATGCATTGAAATCAATTACATCACAGAAGTTAATGCTTTCTCTGTAGTGTTCACAGAAAGCTCAGAAATTGACAACAGTGTTGGGCTTGACCTTAACCCAGATACCTCACATGATTATATAACATTTTGATGAGAATAATAATACTTTTTAAAGAAAACTATTGCCCATTAAAAAAACAATGAGCCTTGCAATACACCATGATATGAATCATTTGCATATGATGCCAAATAAACATTATTTTTTGCATCAAAGTGCATAGGTTAGTTAGTTATACTAATTAGTTATACTTATTTCAACATTCAATACTTTTGTGACCTGGACAACTGAAACAAGTCAGGAAAAGAGACAAATTCAATGAGACAGTTTATTTGTTTTGGTATTTAAAAAAAAAATTAAGTTCACTTGGCTGTTCGAAGTCTCAGTGGATTTGTTGGAACGAAACTTGTTTTAGTTGGACTAGTTAATCGACTTGATTTTAGGCTTCAAAACACTTTTCCCTTGACAAGTTCTGTTTGAAGTTTTGAACAAAAGAGATTAACAAATGATTTTTGAATTCATATGATTCTATTTTTTATGTTTTATATGCATTTTCAGTTCAAATACTGTTTTTAAAAATTTTTCTTTTTGCAATGTATTTCGGGAAAAAAAGAGATAGTATTCAAATTAAAATTCAGGTATTCTTACGGCATTTTCTAGGTATTTTAATCCTAATTTTTTTTAATTCATTTATAAAATTTAGCAGCACTGGGCGATAATTTTCAACTTGTTAGTTCTTTTGTAATTTTTGAAAAATGCAAATTTGTCTCTTTTCTAACTTCTCCATCTATATATACTAATAGTAATATTAATATAATATATTGAACTACTAACTTACTTACTTTTAATTTAAACTAAGAAGAAATATACTAAAGCATCCCAAGAAGGACAAATTTTAAGAATGAATAATGACAACTTAGTCTCTTTCATTTATTAGATTTTTCTGTGACGCAATGCAGAAAAAATAATATTTGTGTGTAAATTATTGTAAACATCTTTGTTTTTTACTACACCTTTCAGCTACACCACCTCATGATGTTTCGATTTTCATGAATTTTGTAAAATTTTTAAAAAGTATCATCAGAAATTGTAGATACTTATCAGCAGTCTGTTTCTTTTTGTAGACTTATTAATTTTCATCTACAAAAAACAAAACTGTTCTCATGTAAAGGCAGTATTCTTATTGCAAAAATTTGAAACTTAAGATATAACTTTTGACAGATACTAATGAAAGTTAATCAAATTTGTATCTTAAAATCTTTGAGCAAGATTTATATCTGAGTGTAAATTAATTAGCTCTATTTCTAGATTTTCTGAGTAACATTCATTTTTGGTGATAATATAGCTTCAAACTAAATGCCAGAGCATTAAAATCTTAAACATTTTCTTCAAATTCTCATCATAATAATGCTAATTAATTTACAGGAAATATATTTGCAGGCAGCATAAAATTACTTCAAAGGTCGTATGTGTCCAGTGGGCCACCAGTTTGACCTTGCAACTGGTTTACGACAAAACAATATATGTGATTAAAATTAATTTGGGATGTTCACATTGCTAGTTTTAAACAGGTGAAGTCGGAGCACATGCAACATAGTGAGGTCAGACTTTTTTCTGTTAACCCCCTTACGAGGATTGTGTCGGCGAGGAGCTAGCCCTTCTGTTTAACCCCTGTTTTACATACTGATTGTTATCTTACATAACAGTAGTTGAAGAAAAGCTACTAATGCTTTAAGATTGTTTAAATTAAACATTGATTTATATTAATAATGATTATTGTAAATGCATCTTCCAGTGAAATATATGTTGACTCTCCCCTCCAAAAGAGATGTTTAGAAAATATTTAATTTTTTATGTGGGACTCATTTCATGTCTGTTTTTAATGCAAAATTTTATGCAATAAATATTACAGCTGCCAAAGCAGGCATTGCGGATTTTATTCAACCTGGTCTTGTTCAACTCCAACCATCAGTAGATGATTTCATGGATACCTTTGAACCTCTGTCAGGTAAGAATTTGTGATGTATTGCTTTAAAATTTATTTTAGTTCAGGATTCTGTTTCTCTTAGTCATATAGTCAACACTTGATTTTTCATACCTACAAATAGATAAAAAAATTATGCAATATATAATGATATATACTAGTTTCTCCTCTTGCATACAATATAAAAAATCCAGTATGTATGAAAGGAAATAAACATTTTATGCTTTTTTAAATCTCTTATTGGTAAACTTGTAAAGCTAATGTCACTTTACAAAAACTCAGATTTTTTTAATTGTCTGTTTAGTAACTATGAATATTTGAGAATTAAAATAGGTCATATTTCATTTGAAAAAGTGTATTTGTAAATTTTGTTTAACTTCAGGGTATTTGCATATTAATGCAATCTCCTTGGCTCATCCGGGCAATTTTTTACAAATGGAAAGGAAAAAGTTACTTATCAGGTGCAAGTTGGGGGTTTTCCTGAATTTTTTTAGAAAGATCTGTCAACTATTGATATGTATATTATCAACATATGGAAAGAAAACTAGCAATTAAAAATGCAAAAATTATTAAATAAGGTTCATGTGATATATTAAAAAAATAAAACACATTCTTCACCATTTCTTTACATCATTTTCTTACGCTATTCCTTTTCAGATCAGATCTGTTTTTCTGTTTCTGAACTGCAAAGACCCAGCATCATGCATATCTCAGCAATACCGGCTATCTACCAAACACATCTCCTTCTTGTTCCCTTTAGATATTTTACAAAAAATTCTCTATTCCTAAATTTTACTGCAATTTAATCCATTGCTGACAAATTCCACAAGCTTATATCTTAAAATTAAGTTGAAGGATAAAAATACCATGATTTATTTATAAAAAGCATTACAACTTGGAATACAAAAAGAACACGTATGAAAATGGTGATGTTGCTTGACTGAAGGATTATTATGAGCATGGTTGCCTGAAGAATGGTTATGTGGATGGTTGCCAGAGTTTGGCACATAGTCGAAAATTTGATTATTTCTACTGTGGTTGCAATAATGCATAAGTATCAACTTTAGAATTGTAGAATGTTGTCAAATTTATGCATTTTGGATTCATTCATTTATTTTGAATTCTTTCAAGTATTTATGTTAAAAAAATAAAATATGTTACATTCGTATATAAAGTATTAGACGTTACTCTCACAGGGCACTATTACTACTGTTTTAAAATGCATAACCTATTTTTTCTTCAAAGAAAAGTTATGTTTTCTTAAATTTGATAATTGAAATACTAATTTTTCTCATAAAATAATTGTAGTCTGTTGCATTGTAAGTTAGTATATTTTTGCAACTTGTGTTGCAAGAGTTCATATTTTTGTACACTTATTATTATTTCTGTACACACAGAGTAACTTTAATTGCAATTTGCAGCAAGAAATGAGATTATTGCATTACTATTTTTTTTTTCAATTTTTTTCTCTGAGGGAAAATTTAAGTGTTTGCTATTTTGGTACTTATTATCCCCACCCTCGGCAGAAAGTTGTAAAAAAGTATTTATGAGGCAAAGCAGTATGTCGCAAAATAATTACGTAGCAGCCTACCATGTCTCTAAAAAATAATTGTATCACAACCTAGGTATACCGATGCTTGTTTTCTCCTATGTGCAGTGCTAAAGTTGTACAGATACCGAATTTTTTTAACTCTGTGATTTTTTAAAAAATAAAAAAAAAAAAAAAAAATCGTTGTGTACATGGGAAAAACAACAGCTCAAAAAAGGAGGATTTCTCTGAAAAGGTAAGTGTTTTATTACCAGTGTTTCTTGCTTTTTCAAATTTATTGATTAATTGCTATTATATAAAATTCTTAGTCTGTTGAGAATGGCCATTGTCTTTATTACATAATCTTACCAAAAATTAGTTCCCAGTGAGTGTGAAATACTCTTCAAAGTTGGGAATGAATTCCTGGCTTTTCAGTAGGGGTGTGGATAATCAAAGTACCATTAATTTTTCTTAAAATTGCTGCTTATTATTTCTGAAATTTGACCTATCTGAAATTCTATATGATAAATTAATTTGCTTTTTAATTATTTTTTTTTCATTATGTATCTAGAAGTATATTTGTATAATTTTTATAATCAATTGTGAATTAGTTTTTGTAGAATTTGATTAGCATCATGATGGGAATCTTAAAAATTGTACTCCCTCTGAATCGATTGCGCTATTTGCATAAACTATTATGAAAGTGATTGTTCCATTTTAAAAAAAATTATATTTTTTCTTGCATTGCCACCAATTTCAAAATGTAAATATAATTTATTGATACAGCCATACAAGTATATTAAGTATTTATTTTCCTTTTATTTTATATATATTACATTTTATTTAGTTTTTAAAATTGTTTCATAATTAATTGATTCTCTGCCACAAGTAATGAATTTTGAGAGTGTACTTTGAGATCAAAGCCCTGCCTTTTTCATGCTTGGCAGCTTATAATTATTCCCTCCACCAACTAGTGTATTCTGTGACTTGTTATAAAGTCATACGAGCATCATTTAATGTTTCAGTATTTGAGGCAAAGGCATTGAATGAAATATGATGGTATATGTTGATAGGCGCAACATGATGTCGTAATGCTTGTATGCCATTAAATAATCCTAAATCCAAAATTTTAAAGTCCTAGCTGCTGGAAGATTAACAACCCAATTGTATGTGCCATCCATCTTCATCATGTTTTTTACCAATATCTGCTTTAATACCATGCTTAAGTCTTTCATTTTTAAAGTTACTCAATAGCTCCTTTCAAATGACATTTCTCTCTGTAGACATTAAAATTGCATTTCTTTCCCATAACTCTGTAAAAAAATGAAAATAAATATAGTATTAAAATTCTATTTTATAAAAGTAGAAGCTAATGTATTGAAAACCTTTCTTCCTGTTTCTCCTTAATCCAATACCAATTGGCAATCATTTGAATATAAAGGGAGTATTAAAGAATATAATTCTTTTGCTGATAGCTTTTTCTTTCTTTCTTTTTTTTTTTAATCCATTGTAAAGATTTTTAAAATTAAAACCATAAATACTACAAAATCTAGAAGGCTGCTGTAGATTTTTTTTTTTTTTTAATTTTCCAGCATTCATTTTTTTATTTCGCCATTCCTGCATTTTGTGCAAACATTAAAATGCAGTTGCTTGTGATGGATTGTAAACAATAATTATCATTAGAGCAAAAACTGTGTGTATTCATATTAGCAAAATCTCTGTACAAAAGAAGAATTAAGTCATAGACATTTCACTTCTAATGAAAAACTGTGAATTAGTATAAGTTAAGAGCAAGTAGCTATTAAGATAGGAAAACAAAACTTTCCAAAATGTTTTGAATCTGTTATTCTAATAGCTGCTTTTAAATATGTGAAAATGAATTTTTTACCGACTAATAATAAAAAAATATGAAAATAAAAAGACTATTATTCTACAGCCATTATATTTATTCACTCAGTAGGCCTTATTACTAGTACAAATAATACAAATAGAAAAATCAAATGGTCACTAGTTTTATAACAGTTGTCATCACTATTAGCTTCTAAAGAATTACAAAGTAATAGTTCATGCTGTTTATGCAATGTTCTCCTGCAAGTTGCAGTAGTAATTTGTATTGGTGAACTGAGTTAATGAGTAGCCTAATAAAAGGGGAGAATACTACAAATTTTATATCAGTTTTAAAAAATACAGTTTCTGAGAAGAAGGTTTAAAAGAGGCTTTTCTCATGATCTGTGCAATCAAGCTTAAAGAAAGTAATATTGTTAAAAATCTATTTTCGTTGATTGTAAGTAAATATTAATTATAGTACATAAAAACATCTTGTTCTTAATTGAAGCTTGAAAATTATATAAGATCTATGGGAAAATTCTGTCAGTTTGGTAAATAGAAAGAAAATAGTATATTTTTCATACCTTTAATATTATTTTTGCAATATAATTTCTGTCATCACTTATGACCTCTTGCCCATGTGGTAATTTATAAATACCGTTTTTGAAAAATGACTTGGCCTTAAAGGCAATGTGCTCAAGCATGTTTGGCAGACACCTGCTTCAACTTTGAATTATTGTCTCTTAACTTTTGTAAGGAGAGAAATAAGTAATAATTGGAGGATGTTAGTTCTGGGGAGTATGGTGGATGCAGCAGAAATTCCCAACATAGCTCTGCCATTTTCTAAAGAGTCACCAAAGCAGCATGTGGTCTGGCATTATCATTATCCAGTATGATGTGCTTCGTATTGAACACTGCAGGCCTCTTTTCTTTGACTGTGTTGTTTAAATTGTCCATTTGCTGATGGTATCTCTTCTCATTGAGCTTTTCATTAGGTTTCAAAAGCTTGTAATGTATTCATCCTTGAATTTCTCACCATATACACTGCATTCTCTTATTCAAGCTCAAATTTTATTTAGAAGTGGAGGGGGCAGGTTTTCCAAGCTGATAGTATACTCTATTTCTAAACAATATTTTTGTAGCCAAACCACTGTTCATCTGGTCCAAGAAGGGTGCATTTTTATTTCAAGCAAGCAGAGATGTGTGTGTGATGACTCAATCATGCAAATTTTTCTCCTTGAAATTATGGTGCACCTGTCTGGAATGCGTATGGACCTAGCTTCCGAATATGACCCAAAATGGTTCATTGAGCTAAGTTAATGTTTTTCACAATCTCCGATGTAGTCAAAAAAGGATCTTCTCTGCCTTGGTCTTGACAGTATCGTCATCCATCAAAGATGGCTGCCCAAAATGCTGCTTATCATTAATGCTTCAAATATTTTGAAATAACTCCTGCACATTTTATCTGAAACTGCATCTCCACTGAAAACTTCACTAAATTTCGACATGCTTCTGTAGCATTTTTTTCTTGCTGGAATTTGTACAAAATACAGTGTTTCAGTTAATTTAGAAGAGCATATATTTATAAATGCAATGATAAAGAGAGACAGCCATGTATGTCTCAAATGAAGACGTGCGTGCGTCTTGGAATTTGAAATAGCATTATGGAACAATACTTTCCATTAGCCCTTATGTATAATAATTACAACTTATAAAATAGCTCCAATTTTACTGTTTTCTTTGTAGAAACAGCCTTTACAACAATTGCAGTTTAACCATTTTTAAAGCACCATTGCTTTTGAGTAATGAATTTTGAATTTATTCTTGCTTTGCTACTTTTACCATATATATTTAGTATTAATTTTCTCCTTTGTTTTCTCAGTCATCAATATATATATATATATATTATTTCTGTAGGATAATGCCCTTTTCCTGTTTATTTGTGAAACAAAGTTTGATAAAATGATATTGTTAGAAAGGTGTTTTAGAAAGGTTTATGCTTATTACCAAACCTATTGTAGAAAAGCATATCATTATTTAATATTTAAGGTTGGTTAATTAAATATGATATTATGTGGGAAGCAATATAAGCTTTTATAGCCATTATTCCCATTATTCATGTTAGCATGAGTACATGAAGTCTTCTAAAGCACATAACTTATGATTTGAGATCAAAAGCTGAAAAGTGGGCAAAAGTAAATTATATATTTCTGTAAAATCTGTTTATGTAGTAAATAAGAGATGTTTGAATTGACTTGTAATGTTCCTTAAGGCATACTATTTGAAAATTGGCAAAGCATGTGTTTCCAATTTATAAATTAAAAATTTTTTTTTTGTACAGTCAGCTTTAATCAAACTAGCATCATGCAGGTAAAAAGTTGTATTTCTGCAAGAGATAAAAGAGAACTCAGCTGTCATACAATATCCTAATTCAGTCATCAAATGAGAGAACTGTCTGTAGCTCACAAGTAAATAACTAAAGCATCTCAAGAAATAGGGTCTTTGAGAGTATAAAATCATTTTATTGTGTAATAATTAAGGAGATAAATAAGGGCAAAGATTTTTCCTCCTTTCTTCGGTAATTTCTATACATGATTTTAGATTGTGCTGTTTTATTTTTCGATGCATATCAGCAATACTAATTTTCTTTTGACTCCCCGAGTAGTATTACCACTTTTATGAAGTCATGAAATTTTTTGCCATTTGCCATAATGTAATGAGATTTTTTTTACCACTTGATATATATTAACTTATAATTTAAAATATTTTGCATTCTTACTTTCTTTAATGATATAAATATCATCTTCATGAATAGAAGTTAATGAAATTAGAAACTAAAATAAATAATTACTCAAATTTAGCTAATAAATGCTGTTTAAATACAGATCTAAGCTCTGCCGTTCAGAGGGTAAATCTCTGTCCTCTCATTTCTTTTTGCTGTTTTTTATTAAAAAATTTGATGATGTGAGATACTGTAACTTATAACTAAATAACTAATGTTCTTATTCCCATTCAGCATACTTCAAAAAAAAAAAGAGACACATGAGCCCATGTATAGTATTTTGATGTAAAGATCATCACGCATGAATTCAAATATTAATATTATTAATTATATCCTCAGTACTTCCAGATCCATATTTTACATTGCTAACTATTCTTTGAACTGTGGTTAAAAGCAAAATTAATAGTTAAATTGTATAATTTGACTTAAAGCTTTCTTATTATCGTTAAAAACCTTTGTGATAAATTCAAAATATGTATGGAAGGTAAAAGCTCTAGCATATATACATTCATTGCTCATTTTATCGTGTAACTAGTCACTGGAGAGGTATCATATGAACAAGATGAGGAGCACTATTTGGCCATTGCAAATACTTTGTGTTTTCCAGAACCGCAGACTACCATGGAGTATGTAGATATATCATTCTACTTCCATCACTTTGTAGTGATTTATTTTCACAGAGTGATAGTTTTGTGATCTAAATTGACTTCATTTTCTTATCTGTCAGGGGAAAGATAATGTGTTACTTAGGTTTAGGAGGTTAATAGTTAGGAGTTTGAAGGGTTGAACGAACAAGCTTGAAATGAACACCGATCTTAGAAAGTCCATAAAGTATTAATTCTTTGTTAATATGGCCTCTTTCTAAATTGTGGGAGTATGGAAAAGCATGCAAATAAATAAAAAGTTTCTGAACTATTAAAATTGCGAGGGATAAAATTGTCAGGACTGAGTGTTCGGTGCATATTCTTGGAAAACATCTTCGTGACAGCCTAAAGTCCTGATCTTGAACGGGGAGCTGAATGCAGCTATGTTCTGTGGTAGAATACTGTGAATAAGTGGTAGAAGAACTGCACTTTAAAGGGATTTAAAATCCTCTTTTATTAGACCACAATTATTTACAGCCACTTCCCAAGTCGGGAAGGATACAGAAAATAAATGACCACCACTTGGGTCTAAACTGAACAATCAGATAATTTAAACTAAAGCTAAATAGAAATTAAATCGTCGTTGCTCACAGAGCTATGAACGCGAGGTTGGCTTCTAAACTAAATGGTGCGTAGCAAGATTTAACTAATACTGACGCACTTGGAATTACTTCAATAAGTAATCACGTACAGCACTACGGCTTAGAATTTAAATACTAGCTAGTCAGGCGAACGTTGAATAGAGTAACAGTGGTCTGAGACTAAAAGCTCTCTCACACTGAAAGGTTTCTACCTTTCGTTTAAATACTACTTGGCTCTACTTCAAATTAGCATAAAGCTGAAACGCGCGCTTAGTCTAACGGGAAGTTGAAATGAGAACAGATAGAAAGAGTTAAATTAAAATAAAACTTTGTTAGTTTAACTAAAACCTTACAAAATATATGAAGGAGAGAAACACAGAAATTGCCAACTACCTAATAATTTTTTTTTATTTCATCAATTTTCATCAGTATTACAAGTCAATTTTCCACCATAATCCACATTTAATTGAATACACTTAGCCGAACAGAAAACTAATTTTTTAAAGCCATGCCCGAAGAATTTTTGTGATGTCTCCTTGATCCACTTATTTGTGGTATGTTTAAACTCTCAAATCAAACACCTCATAAAGGTTTTTTTTTTCAGATGTGGGAACAGAATACTCCTTGCAGATACTGAATAATTTCTAAAATTTTTACATCCTCTTTCCACACAGAAAATGATTATTCTCTGCATCTTCCATGGTTGCAAGAACATTGTTGCAAAAATCACCTGTATCAGTCAAAAGCCTGAACTGAACTAAACAGAATTGCACAGGATAGCTGCATAAACATCTCAAGATTTGTCTCTGTCTAATAGTGTTGCTTATAATTTCTAGAAATTGAACTAGAGTTCAATTCATAGAGCTTTGAAAACACCCTACGTGTGTGTGTGTGTGTATGGTAATAACAAGCTTACACATTTTTAATACTTTATTAATAATGTGTAAGCCTCTTCTCTTTTGTAAGGGTAATGTTATTATTGGAAATGATTGGTACAAGTTTCATTACAATTATTATTAAAGACATTTTTAACCGGTATTCTTGCAAAAGCTTTCTAATTTCATGTGAGGGAGAAGGAAAATATTTTTCAGTTCTGTCTGTTTCAGTATCTTAGGCAAGATAAATTTAGTGGCATCGTGGGACTGTGCAGGAAATGAGAAAGATTTTCAAGATCATTTTCAAGTTCTACAATATGCTGATACATGATTTTACCTTTGGGGTAAAATATTTGAACAGATAGGTGAGGAATACATCAGTTTTTTTTTTTGAGAATAACATGACCACCAGCAATTGTCAGCATTCCCAGAGTTTTCGCTCATATTACAGACCAAACTGCAACCAATTCACATTCATGTTTCATTTTAAAATGAAACGGTTTACATCAAATGCCTGGGAAATAGCTCTATGCACATAAATTTTCTTAGAATTAGGAAAGGCTGTTAAGGTATACTGATAGCTGAACAATACATATTTTACACTACCGTCTTTTTCCGAAAATAAGACATTGTCTTACTTTCTTTTTAGTCCAAAATACACGCTAGGGCTTATTTTCGGGGGAGGGCAAAAATAAAAGTATATTTATATATTTTTATTTAATATTTATTTTACACAGAATACAGAAATTTAAATTTATTCAATTACAGTCATGTCATCTTCTTCTGGAACATCGTCATAAATAAAATTATGAATAATATTCGGATTTTCTTCCAAATGCATTTCCTGTTGAATCATTGCTCCGAATCTCTCATGTCTTGCGATATAGCTATTGTTAAATGAATACTTCTTGTCTGAGTAGCCTGTTCATAGTGCATTGGAAACATCACTATCAGTTATTTTGTCCCATGAATTTTTTACCCAATTCACAACTGGTTTTACAAAATTACCTCGATGATTTCTCACCATTCTGTTTTCAGTATATTCATTGATTTCCATCCGCAAATGATCCTTGAATGGCTTGTTTATTGCAATGTCAAGTGTCTGGAGGTAACCAGTCATTCCTGCCGGAATCATTATTTGATCAATCTTCCTCTCAGCAAGAAAGTTTTTCATGTCTTTAGCGCGGTGAGTACTGGCTGAATCCCAAACTAGTAAACCTCTGTTCTGACCCCTCAACAGTGGTGGCAGCATAAAATCAACCCACTTTCTTATAACTGCTTGGGTGCACCAGGCTTTTTCGCTTTCAAGGACATAAATTCCTGAAACACGTTGAATCTGGTCTTTTTTACCTTTAGTGATTAAAAATGGCGATACTTTCTTGCCATATAGACGAATCGCATAAATACAGTTAACACGTGCACTATCGTAACCGGTAGAAGGAACGTAAATTGACGAAAAAGCCTTGTGGGGAACTGTCATTTGAGCTCCTTGGCCTAGGAATACTGCGGTCTCATCCATAGCAATCATGTTGGAGAGTTGGTATTTCGAAAAATCGACGCCATCAACAAAAAGCTTAAATGCAAGTGCATGCTTAATAACTTTATTGTCTTCCAGCTTAAACAATGTTGTTGATCTCCTTAGAGACAGTTCATATCGTTTAAGGAAATTTTCCAACCAGTGTGACGATGTTTTAAATTCTTCCGTGGATATATCAAATTCAGTTGCTGTTTCAAGAGCAAATTTTTGAATATCAGCCCTGCGTACAACCAAAGCCATTGCTCTCCTGCCTGCAATCCATTCCCAGGTGCAATCTTCCAACTCAGAAAATAACGGCTGCCGACCTGATCCAACTCTGCGTTTTTTCTCATTTACTTGGTCCACCAGTTGACACAGGTAATCGTAGTCTGCACGCCATTTACGAACCATACGGAGATCCAGCATCTTCTCTTTACAGAATGCTACAAGATTTACACCCCTGGAGTCTTCCACGATTCCCTTTTTGTACTCGACGGAATAGCTCTTTCATTTTGTACTCATTTTAACTGGGGTTAAAAATTATTCACTTTATTTTTAAATAAAATTATGTATGAGGAAATAATCAGATTTACAAGACTGAAATGAAGGAACGTTGTATAGCTGCACTGTCGCTCAATGTAGACTGCTGCCTTATGTTGTATTTTTAAGAAATTCCAAGATTTAATTTGAAACTAACTGTAGAGGTAAACAATTAATTTCTCGGAATATTTTGTTTCAAACATTTCTCTGAAATACGAGTATTAGGAAAGCTAAACATATTATTAAACTTGATAAATCAACAGCATTTTTTAACGAATTCTTTTTGTTACATTATTTCAACTAGTGATTATTTTCGGGGGATGTCTTATTTTACAAAAATATCCGAAAATCACGATAGGGCTTATTTTCGGAGGATGTCTTATTTTACAAAAAGTTCCGAAAATCATGATAGGGCTTATTTTCAGAAAAAGACGGTATGTTCTGTTCTGCATTCTTGACACTATTGAAACCAGCACTTAGCATGCATATTCTTTATTAATGGTGCATTGCCTTCCTGGTACATGGCATTTCCTTTGGGGTAAAATATTTGAACAGATAGGTGAGGAATGCATGATTAGCTTTTGACATAATGAGCATTTCCAGAGACTGTGCTGATATTGTGGACCAAATTTCAACCATTTCACTTCCATGCTTTATTTTGAACATGAAACATTACACACCAAATGTCTATGAAGGTCCACACGTAATGTCTGTCTTTGTGTCTACACAAAAAAAAAAATTTCATGAAAGTAGGAATACTGGTTGTTGATCGATGCATATTTCACATTATGTTCTGTTCTGTTCTAGTTTTGCATTTCTTAAACCAATGAAAGCAGCATTTAGCATATGTATTCTTTATTAAAGACTTTGCTGTAATCATCTTTGAATATTAACTGTGTGAAATTCCAACAAACAGTTTTTGTAAAAATAGATAAGGTTAAGATAATATTGAGTTTTGTTATAATTTGAGTTGAAGTCATTTTTCATTTTTTAGATACAGCTTATTTTAGCACATTAATATCCTTTTTGTGTTATTTCCTCTTACCCGTGAAAGTTACCCTAGTTTTATGAAGTTTTTTGCTTTTCTGTGTGTACAAGTGTAACTTGGACATTGTGACCTTTGATGCCTAAGAAAAGAGATCTATCTTTGTAATGCATACATGAACCAGATGAACTCCAGTTTTAAATCTGATATATGTCACATTTATGTTCTGAAATTGTCATTGCTTGAACTCAGCCATAATGCCATTGAAAATTCAAAATTCGCACTTTGTTCTTAAATAAATGCAGAAACATTCAGGATCCATAAATAGCTCCTGTGTTGACTTAAAATTAGATTGGTATAATTGCTAAATAGTTCAATTTTATATTTTACCTCTGTATATAGGAGACAGAATTTTCATCTGTAGAAATTGTGGGACAAGCAAATTCTATTAATATCAGATAAAGTTTGAGCGGTTGGGTGTCAATTATATAAAATCAAGTTGAATTTTAGAATTGATTTGTACTTTAAATTCTAATAATATTTATGAAAAAGTAAAATTAGATTATTGTTGCTTTAATTGAATTTTAATGATAATTTCTGTCCTGCAGATCTTTTTTCAGATTTTCTAAATTCAAAACTTCCACCGCTGCCTGAGGAAAGTATGTACAATAGCAATAATATGCAAGATGTCATGCCATCAACGTCAGATCAACAGGTAAATATAATTTTTTCATACTAGAGTACTAGTGCTTAGCAAGACATGACTTTACACAATAAGAAATCGTTTGATTACTATAGGCTGTAAAATTGGATGAAATAAATAAATAAGTAAACCAGTATTCATGAAGTAAATGTAATTTAATGTATGTGGTAAAATGTAATGCTTTCATTAAGCATAGTAATATGTGTCCATTATCGTATGCTTTCATTAAACATAGAAATATATGTCTATCGTGAAGTCAAATTGAAAGTCTTGCCCCGCCTTTTTTTTGTGTGTGTGTGTGTGTGTGTGTGTAAGGGGATAATGTATAAGGGTGTCTAATTTTTTCCCTCTTGGATTTAATATTTAAAATTTAAACTGCATACTAGATATAGTTTTTATTATGTAATTTCTATATATATTCTTTTTTTACTTTCTAGGATTTATTTGGTTCTAAGTTTTTATTTGGGCGAAGTACTTCCACAAATGTTTTCACTCAAAGTGGTGTGCAAGTTTCATCTGCTCCATCGGTGAAAAGAAATAACTTCAGAAAATCCGTTGCTGCGAGATCTCAGCAGTCACGGTTTACCCCGCCAGCAATCCATTCCCCATTCTCCGGAAAACCCATGATCGAAACAATGAATTCCTCACCAGCGGGTACTTCCCTGTTGGCCGAACATGTGCCTTTATTGTCCACTGAACAACCCTCTGCTCAGTCCAGTTCCATACAGCCTTTCTTGTGCAGCAATGTTACAAACCAGACTTCAGACAACACAACTATTGAATCACTGCTGCAGGGAAACTTGCAGAATGAAGTAAGAAGTCTGCAACAAAATCAAGAGAGCTTACCTTCTGCGATACATGTGTCTGCTAGTCCACAAAGGATGAAGCGAGAGCGTGCAGAACAGTACTTTCAACAGCCAGCATTTATGTCAAAATCTTTTGATGAAGCAGATTTATCACAGCAACAACCGCAGCACCCAACTCAAGGGCCTTCTGCGATCCAAGTGCCTTTGCAGTCTATACCACAAGGACAAATTGCAAACACTGTTATTCCTAGTTCAAATGCAAATGAGGCCAAAAATTCAAAGCATCCTTTGTTTTTCTCTGTTAGTTTAGGTCAGATGAATCAGTCTTCGAATACACCAGGAAATTTTAAAGTACCTGCACAAATACCTAGTATAACTCCTGCAAGTGGAAATGTATATGAGCCCAATATGGTGAGTTCTACAACAACAGTTGTAACAAATGCAGATTCACCAGCATTCAGAAGACATTCTTACACAACTGGGCAGCATTTGCATTCCATACCACAAAGTTCGGGAGATTACATGAGCAGTCGAAGAAGCAGACCCATAGCTCCCGCAACAACAACAGGAAACTTTGTTGTGCCTGATGTACCAGTAAGCTAAAATCATTTGTTATAGAAGTAGTTATGTACTTTAAAGTATAAATTGAAATTTACAAAACTTGTTTATTCCAAACAGAATCAAGCTAATAACAGTTAAAAGCTCATTGCATTTTGAGAGGGGTATATAAGTATTTTTTTTTAAATTTTCAGCGGTAGTTCTGTCTAATTTTTGTTTGCTAATTGCCTTAAATGTTTCTACTGTGGGCATGCATCCTTTATTGAACGTAATAGACAAAAAAGGGAAGTTTGTGATCTAAACTTATATAAAAATTCTTGAATAATACCTCACTTGAAATTAAAATCATTAAGTAATAGAGATTTTGTTGAATACTATAAGAAAGATAGTTGTACACTTAAACTAAATACTTGTTAGAAAAACAGTGAATAATTTAAGATGCTAGGTCGCCTGCTAAATGCAAATGATGATAAAAATAATTAATCTTTTGCTTATTATCAAAATCTTCAATCAGTGCTGTTTCGTTATGTCTAGTATTCCTTTGCAGCAGTAACTCAAAATATCATCTATATTTCTCACAACTTTTATGTTTTTTTAATAAGTAGGCCATGTTTTTCTGTTATTTTTATAAGTGGCGCACATTTTTTTTTAGCAAAGTTACAGAAAATTAGAAGTTTTAATTTTCGAAAGAACTAAAACTCCAACTCCTAAAATTGAATCAAATCAGAAATAATTCAGTAGTTTTGTAA
This sequence comes from Stegodyphus mimosarum, assembly GCA_000611955.2. Lineage (NCBI taxonomy): Eukaryota > Metazoa > Arthropoda > Arachnida > Araneae > Eresidae > Stegodyphus > Stegodyphus mimosarum. Next base: position 1,320,857 of record KK122473.1, on the reverse strand, counting down.
GACTGCAAATGGCTGCTGAAATTACCTCCTATGTTGGTTTTCTCATCTGAACCCACGAACATATCTAATATATGAATCATTTCAAAATTTGATGTACTCATAATCATTTGCTAAATTTCTTTCCTTTTCTGAATTTGTTTCATTAGTTCAAAATTTATCAGGCCTTCATTTTCTTGTCATCTATTCAGAAATATAATGAGAAGAACCCAAATAAAAGCAGAATTATGCAGTATAATACATCAATTATACAGAATTATACATCTGTAATACCATCTACATTTCTAAATTCAGTTTGCTTGTATATTTAGTTCTCAGATGTTACTTCAAAAACATATTTCCATGGATATAGCTAGCTCAGATGTCTGTGCTGGGCAAAGATCTACTTCACAAGTAGGATTTATGTGTATCCTTTTAGGAGAAATCATTGAGATAAACTGAGCTCATTTGATCACACTAGAGTATGTATTTTGAGGGCAATATGATATGACCACCAAAGAATTAAAATATTTTTGCTATAAAAAGTTCTTCAAAGGAAATAAAATGTATTGCATTTTATTCACTCAAATAATGTTAAATGCACATTGTTCTTCTTATGAGTAAGCTTTTACATGAATACACTGAGTCTGCCATTCCACCTGCATAAGGGCATCTCTTTCTCTCTTTCACAGTTTAAAGTCAAAAAAATTCATTAAATGCATTACAGGTCATGCCCATTAGGTAGATTTCATAGTCTTCTTGCTTCTGCATTTCAGGACCATTTATTTTTCATCGTACAATATTCTCCCTTTTCAGCAGCTCTCCATCCACCTGCAGAATTGGTTAACTATTTTGGTTCTTACTGGTTTCAATATATATTTCAAAACATTTCTGTAATGAAGTTGTTTACTTCCTGAAGAAGGAAGGGCTAGTCCAATGATGTATTAGAAATTAACTAGCTCATGCAATTTAAAAATCAAAGGAATTAAATGAATTGATTCACATGCTGTAACGTAATCATAAGTTTCATAAAACAGGGCTTTCACAGAATGTGTGTTCACTTTATCAGCCAAAAATCTGAAAGATATATCACTACTGTGTGGGACACCCTTGGGATTCTAATTTTTGCATTTTCCATTGCGGTACAGGTTGTTGTTTTGAGAATAGTGAGCCGGATAATGGGAGATTAAAAAAAAAAAAAAAAACTCATTATTCCAATATGGCTAAGAAGTTATTTCTGATTTTAAAGCTGTTATTATATGTGGCAATAATGGTAATTTTAGCTTTACCAAAATCTGTTATAGAATATAATTTATGTAAATCTGTGCACTACTTTTAATTATGTATATCCTGAAAGATCAAATACAGTGAACCCTTATCTCAGCAGTCTCTAGAAATTGCAAGTTTAAGTTTCCCATGTTATTAAAGTGAAGTATCCTTGCTAAACATTTTGTGTGCTGAAATGGCAAAATGGCATTGGAAGTAAAAGAGCAATTACCATTAATTTACACAGAAAAAGTTTTGAACAGTGCCATGCCACCCTTCCTTTTTTTGTCTCTCTTTTCTGTTCTTTCCTCCTTCCCCCATCAAAACTATCAAGCATATCTTAAAAACCTAAGATACTGTGCAAGAAATAATATGATGAATTTGTAGACCATATAAATAGAAATAACACATTTCAGTTTCCGAAAATGAAAGCAGCATAAGCTTGTTAAAAGTTTGTAAAAGATGGTAGCCATGATAATCAAGCATTGATAGTCAGAAATTTATTAGTAGGAGGGTACATAGTCTACTGAGAAGAAGAGAAAGGAAGATCATCTGTTATTTTACCAAGAGTTAAATCTATTTGATCACTGCTTCTGCATCTGTCTGACTTAATGTGGAATGTTAAAACTTGTTATATTCTGGCTAATGAGAAAGGCTTGAAATATGATAGCATGTTTAGATGATCAGATTAGCATATTTTCTTTTTCTTTATCATACAGTTGTTATCAGATGGTCAGAGTTTCTTGCACAGTTATCTTATATGCTATAATATAATTAGCCGTATTTTGTGTAGTCATAGAATAAAACAAATGCTGAATTATATTTTTCTTCATGAAGGTGGTCTTTGAATTTTTGTAAGTCCTTCAGTCCAAAAATTATTAATTTAGGTCTTTTATAAAATGAATGTTTATAAAGTGGACAGTAGCTTTATTTTTGAGAAAATAAATACCAATACTGAGCATCTACTTTCTAAGATGACCACGTTCAGAGAAGACCTAGAGCTGTGGATATTTCTTTCTGAGAGGATTAATGGTATCTGTTCATTTGTTTAGTTTTCAAGATGTATTACTTTAATTTAATGATTTAAAGTTTAATTACTGAGTTGTATGTGCTAATCACGATTAGTTTAATACATAATCAGTAATAATTTTTAATTTATTTAGTTTTATGTTGTACACTAGGTAGACATGGTTGCTAAGTTGTTTTTAGCACCTAATCCTTATAATTAGACTTATTTATTTATTTTCAGTTTGGTTGATATTATAGAATTTACTTGGTTTTTAGAACTTTTCTTGGTTATCTGACTTACTGAAATTATGTATTTCAATATTTTACCCACCACTTTTTAAAATCTCTCTCAGCCAAACAAAAAGCTTTCTGAATATTTCAAATTGCATAATACCTATAAGATAATTTTACCATTGAAGTGGGGTTGACTTAAATAATACTTCAAATAAATACATTAAATGATACTTTAAATAAATACATTAAATAATACTTAAATACATAAAATAATACTTGCCAGTCTCAACCTCTGAAGTTGTCAGTTGGTAAGACTAAATCTTTCTGTTACTAGTTGAATAAAACTAAGTCTTTATGGTGAAAAAAAAAAGAGAATCTTTATAATTAATCTATCTACTCTTCAACAAAGTTATTGATATTAAAATTGTGGACAGTGTAATGTTTAAAAAATTACTGAAGTGTTTCTTCCTCTGTCCTCTAAATTCTTAATGATGCATATGTGTTTGCCTGCTAGCTTGGTGCAGTAGGATGTGATTCTTTTTATAAATGGTACAGTTCCTGTATACCACTCATTTATCACTGTCACACAATTGTATATTGCACAATTTGCATCTGTTGCACTAGTGCTAGGTTTATTATGATAAAGGTTTATACCTTTATCACTAATAGTAAAGTCCTTCTGTTCTGTATGAATACTCCAGTTTTGTCCTGCTATTTGACAAAGCACAAGACCTAAGACCTTTAATTAATAATTTTAATTTAATTACTTTGTAATTGCATAACAGACTGAGTGATATAAAAGCAATAAATGCATTTCTTACTAATTTAAATCTTCGTTTCATTTTTAACAGTATATTGTGTAGATAAAAACTAAAATGCACTAATTTATAATATGTTTGATTGATCATTTGTTTCTTATAACTATTTGCAGTGTTATTATTATAATCAATAAAAGATGTTTCTAATTTCATGTATGACATACCTATAATAGAATTATTTGACTTCATCAACTGAATGCATTTTATTGTTAAGAAAGGCTGCTAAGATCTTTGAAAGAATGCTTAGAAGTTCTTTGTATATTCCACTGCTTTTATATATAACTCCATATTGAATGCAAAATTTATTATAATCTATGTTGTATACATAGTCTAGTCAAAGTTTGGGGCGTTTGAGATAATTTTCTCCACTATAAACTTAGTAATAATCTATTATATTGTATAAACAGAATGGCATGTCCTATGCACTCACTGTTCTTATAAGTGAGTGATAAGAGTAATCTCTCAGTATATTATAACACATGATAATTAAAATTTAGGAGGTCACTAGATTAAAATCAATTGGAATCATTACTTGAAAAGTCCAACATTCCAGTTCATATTTAAATGTCCTGGTGTTATCCACTAAACAAGTAATTTTTCAGCATTTAAACATCATTGATGCTGAATATTTGTGTGTATCATCATAATATTATTTAGAGTCAGTTCTGAAACAGAAACTGCAGGTATTAATTATTCTTATATTATAATTTTGGGTAAATATGATGAAGGGCAAAGTGAATAAAGAAAAATGAGAAGAGAGAAAAAAAATTGTGAAACAGAATTCAAACTTCTTGTAATGTAAGGGGCAAAATCTCTGGTAGACAGTATAAACTAATGTAGTTTTAAGTATGTGTTTTTATTATTCAATTATTTTGCAATATTTTACATGCCAATTAATATCCTAAATATATTTGTATGCATATGGTTGTTTTTCTTGACAAAAAATTTAATTACTATATCTGTTAAATTTAGTATGACTTGAGATTTTAACATTTTTTTTATGTCTTCCAGACCAGACAAAGAACTCGATCTCGAAGTGTGTCTACACCTCAGTCGAGTAGTCCGAAATCTTTCGTTCAACAGCCTATGCAAGCTGTGTCACTCACTGACATCAGTGCTCCATTACCCACTGTTGTCACTTCCCCTGATGCAGCAAATAAAAGAGCGATGATTTCTGGTCAAACTCTCAGCGGTACAAACTCTAGTATATTGCCGCAAAATGCTGTTCTTGCTCAACTTCTTTCCTCAGGCATGTTTAATTGACAGTATAATCATGTTTATGATATATATATACACAGATATGAGACTTTATGCAACTTCAGTTTATGCTTTGAGTTAAGTTACCCTGAAAAGACAAATGGAGCATGACTGTGTCTGATTAGACAAAAATGATCCCTGCAGTCGGATAGGATTGCAGGCATGATTTTTGACTGAGAATATCAGATATCAAAGAAATATCTCTTAATTCTTTACTGGTCTCTCTTTGAAGTGCATTATTTTTGTATTTTACATTAAAATAGGACCATTTCTTAATCTGTATGATATCATGCTTCTTTGATTGAGTTGCTGATGTCCACAAATATCACCTTTTAGATTAACAGTTTTCAGTATTCTCAAACCTAGGTTCACCTCTGGGGAGCTTTAGGAACCAGCCAAAAGTTTACTCCTTGAAACTGCATATAAGCTTCATTCAGATGATACCTTTGAACCAGGGAAAAAAATTGTTATCCAGAGTAACTTATTATTTGAAATGATAAGATAGTTCGTTTTTGGTACAGGTGAGCAAATATTTAAATAAACAAACTTATAAAAAATAAAAGATGACGAAATTGGTAAAAAATCCATCTTTCCCTCCCATATAACTTTTTTTTTTTTTTTTTTGCATTTATTTGAAAAATGCTAGTTTAGATAGTAGTGGGAAAACTCTTGATTTTAGAAATACCCTTTCCTGAAACTCCCCCCCTTTTTCAGTTACCAGTCTTATCTACATGGTTATGTCTGAAAATAAGTATTAATAATTTTTTTTATTAAATCAGTGATAGAAAAAAATTATTAAAAAGTTAATAAATGTATAGGGAAATACAGTTATACATTTGCATTTTTATAGGGAAAATTTATGAAAATCCCTCCTTCCTTTATTTAAGGAAGTATTTTGGCTGAAAATACAATATTTAATATCATTACAAATAATAATAATGTGTTTCAGACTTATATTTGTAACAAACATCTTCAGTTAAAATGTTATATAGAATATTGATTTTTTCCACCATGGGTATGAAAAATACAAATGTACAGATTGTAAATTAGGAAAAAAAAAAAAAAGAGAGAGAAAGTTACTTTAATTATTACTCCTTGTGGTACAAAGTATTACTTGTTGATAGATATGACTATTATTGCTGCTGTATTAAAAACAACTATCTTGGATCATCCTCAAAGTTTTTAAACGTAAAATGGAAATTGTGGTGCGTGAATTTAAGTTAAAGTTTTTAGAACCACAAGTTTTTTTTTCCATCTTCATTCATGAGATAATGATCTATGAATTTAAAATAAATGACCTGATAATTTCCTGTTAGTTCTTCATTCCAGGTTGTCTAGCATGGCATTGGCAGTCTAAAAATGAGTTGAGATTGTTGTTATATGAATGGAGGAAGAAATTGTATATCATAATTTTGATGTTAATGAAAGATTTTGTGAGATCTCTCCTTAATAGATGCAGATCACACCAGTAAATTATGATTTCGTTTGCTAATTTCATCTGTGAAGTATTTTCTCCCTCCTTTCCACATGCCTTCATTGTGTAACTGGAATCATACACGATATATATTTGAGCGGTCCAGGGTTCAAGTTCCAGCAAGGGCATTACTCATTTTTCGCATCTCCAGCATCAAAAAGCCTAATGACTCTAACACATCTTTTGTGAAAAAGGATCCTAATTGCTGAACAAAATTCAATGGGAACAGGGGATTCAGATGGCTTTACTGTTCAACCCATGCTGAAAACTGCAGTTGTCTGATCTTCACTAAACTTTCACATAAGTTGAACCTTGGATGGATGTCATTCATTTGTAACATCTGTCTCAGTTTTTTTAGCTGATATTCATCTCCTAATACATATTTTATTGAGGACTTTTCATGACAAGTAGCCATAACTGAGGGTTAGAGCCTTGTTTGTTGTTTATTTTGATTATACTATTTTACTATGATCTTATTCCATTTTCTTGAATTTTTATCATGACTTAACTACAGTCTGTGAAAGTTATACTTTTGTTTGGGTGAAGGTTTTTAAACTCATTTAGTAATAACACGAGAGCTCCTTCCGCCATTTTATAAACACGATTCCATTTTGTTTTTGGGCAACCTGTAACATGTCAGTTGACCTGGAACAAAAGCAAAACACTTCCTTTAATTCTCTTATCTATAATTTCATCATTATTTGTGTAAGAGGAAAAATATAAATAATTAATTGCACTTTTTGGATTTTTTATCACATGCCTTCTTTTCTATTTAAAAATTTCAAGCAGGATTCAAGATGGTGGCCACTATGGTCATACCTCCCATCAGGAAGTACTTTCTACTCATCTGGCATACATATTGTATTACTTTAATTCTTACAACAGCGTATGAAATATAAAAGTCAGACTTTTGAATCACCTTCTACATTTAAAATGTTAGTTTTAGTACATTAAAGGTCGTAAAAAAATAAAGTAAGATATTGCTTTCTTTATCTGGTATATAACCAGTCTATCTGGTATGTAACCAGATAGACTATGTGAGACATTCTTGTTCAGTATACATATGCTTATTGAAACATTTAGAATGAACTAAATAGCACTGCCTCATGTAACATAGATTTTTTAATACCTCAATTATCAGGGCAGTAAGTTCTTTTAATTTGATGAACTTTCCAATTAGGAGACACTTAGCATTTTTAACAACACCTTACATAAATGTTTTAATAATTCAAATATTTGAGCTGTTTATTAATCTTCCAATTATGGAAAAGTAAATTTTTAAGTTTTGCCTGCCACCCACTGGTTCTTGAAATCTCGCACACGTGCACGCACACACATAGAGGGCGGGGGAGGGGAGACGGTAAAGAGGGTCACGATCTCAATCAAATAAGTAATAGAAATTAATGTATTACATGATATATAAAAATGGCAATGGCCAAAAAAAGGGGGGGGAATGTATAAAATGTTTTTCTTTATGTTCTGAAATGGTCGTAATGGTGATATGCTGGTTAATTTAGATATTCTCCTACACACATGGAAAGAAATTTAAATGCTAACAGAAAGTTTTGTCAAATAATGCTATTTCAAATTTTAACTCTCATGTACATGTTCATTCGAAACATACATGGCTGTCTGTTTTTATGCGCATGTGCTCTTCCAAATAAACTGAAACAAAAGTGTCTCGTATCTTTGTGAGACACGATAGTGTAAACATGGCTACCTATAATGATACTGTACTTTGTATGAATATTATATGAATATTATTACAACACTGTATTTTGTATGAATTCCAGTGAGGAAGAAATACTATAAAGCCGTGTAGAAATCTAATGAGTTTTTGGTGGAAATACAGTTTTGGATAATATGTCGAGGAGATGGTTGGAAAACGTAGCAGATGATTTTAATCTTAATTATAAGCCAAGCTCTGGGCAGCCATCTGTAATTAATGATGATATTGTTAAGACCATGATAGAGCGAAAACCTTTTTTGTAATTGGATATTTCACAAAAAGTTTAACCAGTTAGGAGATTTAATTTTGGATTAAATAAATTTTTTGCTATCATTGGAGATTGCAAAAAAGCTTAGCCACTTAACTGTTTCATTTTCCTGCCATATTGTTACCAAAAATAAGAATATTTTTTATAAACAATTTCACATTCTAAGTGATTATATGATTTCAAATCAGCAGTTGTTACTAGTATTGCATTTATTAATTTAAGATAATTTTTAATTACAGTGAAATTAAGGCATTTTTACTTAAAATTGGCTTTTTTCTGATGAAACTGCGAAATTGGAAAGAACACTTTGCAGGATATAAATGTGAAAGAAAGGAATTCACTGTAAAAGGAAATTGTGGAGGTGGGGGAGTATTACTAGTATCCATTTCACAAAAGTTCCGAACCTGAATTAGATCATCTGAACTTTCCGTTTCCTCATCATCGCTAGAGAATTCTGGTTAAGAACTTTCAGGACTGCAAAAATCATTCATAGAAAATTCAGATTCGCTATCTGATCCAATATCAGAATTATATTTTGTTATTAGCCATTTACTGTTACTCATCATTCTTTTGTTTCATAACAAAATTGGGATGAAGTACTGTTCGCAAAGCCTAATACATTGACACATGCAAACAAACTCATTGAATTTCTTCGCCTAATGAAAAGCGGTAAAACCTATCCTTGAACTGATTTTGCAATCCGATCTCTCCTGGACTACTAGAGACATGTATTAGAAACACTGCAGAGTAAAAAGTGTGAAAAAGGGCAGAAAAATCAGTGGATTGATGTAGGAAAATATACTGCTTGGGTGGTGTACAGGCAAAGCAAAAAAGTTCCTTTTCGAGGCACCTGAATGGTGTTCGGGCAAAACAGTTAAGGGGTTAACTCAGCTCAACAAACCATTTTGGGCCATATTATAAATATTCCAGATGGATATTTATATACCAATAAATCTCATAATTTATGTGAGAAAAATTTGCATGATCAAGTCATCTTATGCACATTTCTGCTTGCTTAGAATAAAAACAAACCTTTGTTGGACCGGATTATAATTGACAATGAAAAGTGGATTACTTTCGATAATACCATTAGGAAAAAGAACGTACTGTAAGCAAAGACAACCATGCCATCACCACCTCTAAACCAAGTGTGAGCCTGAATAAGAGAATGCTATGTATATGGTACATCATCCAAGGGCCAATACATTATGAACTTTTGAAACCTAATGAAAAGCTCGGTTTGAAAAGATACTGTAAGCAAATGAATGATTTAAACAAAGCAATCAGAGAAAAGATTCTGGCAATGTTCAATTGAAAGCACATCGTGTTACATCAAGATGAAACCAGACCACATGCTGCTTTGGTGACTCATCAGAAAAATCATACAGCTGAGCTGAGAAATTCTGCAATGTCTATCAGACCTAGAAACCTCCAGTTATCACTTGTTTCTCTTTTTGTAAAATTTTTGGAAGAGAGAAAATTCAAAGCTGGAGCAGATGTCAGGTGAGCACTATTTTAGTTCTTCGTATCTAGGGACAAGACATTTTTCAAAAATGGTATTTACTAATTACCATCATGCTGGCAAAAGGTCATGAGTAATGACAGAAATTATACTGTAAAATAAATATTATGAAAGATAAGAAAAATGTATTTCCTTTCACTTCCCAAAGGGGCAGAATTTTCCACTAGACCTTTACAGTATGGCAGTCTTTGTATCGTATTTTGTCTAGTGTAATGTGACAAATATCATGTATGAATGGTACCAGGTAAAGAAGCATACTTTTATGGTGAGTTTCTTGTTGGCTTGATGAATCATTTATTGTATCTTCATTCGACCCATTCTCAGTACCAGTGCTCGCTGATTTGTAGGAAAGTTATGTAACTCATGGATGATTTCTTTGTTGAACAAAATAAAATTCTTTCTAGCTGTTATCACTAAAATTTGAATAATGATTTTATTCTTTCTTGTAGGGTTATTTCTAGGAATAAATATTCCATATGTGTCATATTATTATGACATTAAAATACCATATCAGAGCTGATGTCACTGGTAACCTTCACTGTATGTTACAAAGAGTTTAGTCAGCTTCTAATATCATATCAAAAGAACGTTGTACAGCAGGCTCATCATTTGACAAGGGTCAATTTCATATATTGAGTGATAAATGGCATTATTATGACTACTATTTCATATACACTATAATAAATAAAAAGCAGTTGCTTACTTGTGGTATGATTTTATTAATAGTGTTATTAATGCTGCCGTATCTTATATTATTACAATAGTGCAGAAATGTAATCGAAATCCTTCTGAATAAGTTTTTTGATAGAAAAGTCAAGATCTATGTGCTGTCTTGTCTGCATTCTTTTGTTGTATATGTAGGAGAAAAAAGAGTGGAATTTAATAAAAAATATATGAATTTTTAAAAAATGTGAAAAAGGCATTTTTTTATATATTTAAATTTATAATTGTTATTGATTTATTTCAGCAACTTCAACATGTGTGCAACAAGATATTAGCCAAACAGTCATCAAAGCTACAAACACTGCTACAGCAAGTGTAACCTCACCAGTCACCATTATTCGACCCATTCTCAGTACCAGTGCTCATACTTTTGTATTCTCACCTCTTCCTGTTGCTACAGTAAGTTTTTCACATATATTTTTGGGTGTTTAACAATTAATTGGCTAATGTTCAAGTGAGAAAATTTTCATGGATGGCTTGTAAAAGTATCATGGCTGCCAGATTTGTTTAAAATGATGCTCATCACTTGGGGGAGGGGGGGCAAGAAGGAGTTTTGAGGTAGAGTTTGGCCACCTAGTAATTATAAATAATATATTTTCATGCTTGGCCCATTAGATATATCTCAGAACTTTTTGATTTCAAGAGTTGTAATATATTCCAGCTATGGTTTTCTTAATGTTTTATATCTTCAGAGTTTTGTTCATAATAACAATTTGATTCATTCAGCAGTAACACAAGAACTGCTTCCACCATTTTATAAGGATGATTCCATTTCATTTCCAGACTTGTTTAGTAGTAGTGCTTTATTTACTTATATTGCAGAAAACAAATCATTACATATAATAGGGTTGCCATGCTACCAGGAAAAGACAGGGTATTTGAAAGTTGATTAAAAAAAAGATTCAAAAGTCAGGGAATTTCATATGGCTATCCTCCAGGAAGGATTTTATGCCAACATTGTGAAGCACATAATTTTCTTGGTGAATTACGAATTGCGTGAGCGCCATTCTGGCGGTATGAAATACTGTATAGCAAATTTTCATAGTTTGTCAAAAACTTAATTTAAAAGTTATTGAGGAGGGCAATTCTTATTATAGTTTTAGTAATAATGCTTTTGGGGGATTCAAAGTAGATGTCCCCCCAAAAATGATATGCAATTCTCAAATGTTTTGTTTTCAAGTAGCAAGATAATTTACTCTTGATTGAGCCAGTGTGTACGACAGAGCTACACTGGAATTTTCTAAAAATACACCTAGAAAAGTTGAGGAGTTTTATTTTTCTGTTTGAGTGGCTGTGCTGCGATATTTAACCAAGCTTGGACATTAGTTACATTTTCATTGTCACGGTGTGATATGTAGGAAAATTGTATAACTCATGGATATTTTTATGTTGCACAAAATGCAATTTATCCTCACTCATCACTAAAACTTGAATTATAACTTTCAATATCACTCACTGATAAGTTTGATAAGTTATCTGTACATATTTTTGATATTTTCATCTAGGTTTTCTTGATTTCTAGAGTAAATTTGAGACTTATTTAGAACTAATTACTTACAAATGGCATGTACAGACTGAAACAAATACTAGAGTAAATTTTAAACTTATTATTTACATGAAACTTTTCTTCCTTACTTCTGTTTAATCACCAAATATTTCCACTAGAATAATTCATATGCATATACTAGGCACACAGATTGATTATTACATGTATTTTGTTTCGTATATTATTAATTCTCGCAAGTGGTATTTTGAATAAGTGTTTGATCCTTTTTAGGAAAATATATTGTATTGTTTTGTAAAACTTCTATCTAAAATTTGTGAAGAAATAGATAGTTGTTGTAATTAATAACTTAGAAATGGATTTAATCTACAGCAGAATTTAAAGGGATTATAATATTTAACTTGCTATTGACATAAATTTTTTAAATGGATATTAATGTCTGACTGGCTAGTGAAGTGGGAAGTCTTTGTTAAAAATGCCTAGTGTAGCAGATTTTGAATCTTATGAGAGATTGGTTAAAAGTGTATTTCCTCTAGCTTTCTGATAAAAAAATTCCAATGTTTTGTAGCTTATTAAATTTCTCCTGTGTATTATTATACTGTTGCATGCTTGTAGTTGATAAACATCTTTTAAATGCAGACCAGAGAATTTTCAGTGCAGTTTTAGATGATGGTTTTTACTGAGGAAAAATACACAGAAATATATTTCATATAAAACAGTGATATATGAATTTTTTCTCTCCATGCTTAATACAAGGCATTTATTTTAAATTATAAAATTAATGACTTAGTAAAGGCAGCACTGAATACTTAACAGCAGTTCATTCTACAGAATAACTTATTCTGTCTGACCACTTCTTACAGCCTCCTCTTTCATTCCCAGTGAGGCTTGGAAACCAATGATACAGATAACTGACCAAAGGACCAGTACAGATAATTAACCAAAGGATGTTTAAACCTTAAGAATTATTCAATCAAGATTAATGGAAGACAAAACTATTATATATTTAATGAATTATATACAAGTAATATTATATATATATATATATACATTAAAAATGGAAAAGATTGCATATAATGCATTAAAAATGAAAATTCAACTTCGGAAAAATGGCTTGGTTTATTTGTTTATGGCAAAGCACTCGAGGCCTATCTGCCTAAGGGGAGGGATGCCTTTGGAGGAAAAATGTAGTGGGGGAAAGGGGTAAATAAAGAATTAAAAAAGTCCTTTGTAAAAACCTGTCAAATTATTTTTGTGAACAAGTTGCACATCCACCTCAAAAGTATTTTCAAAATAATATTTATATGCCTAAGAAGAAAGCTGATAAGTAAGTGCATGACAGGTAATTACAAGAATTCCAGCAGTACCATTTCCTCTAAATTATCTCATGCATAAATCATGTTTTATTTAAAATGAAGGCATGGATTCACATGTTTACTATAACAAGAGAGCACTAATATATGCACAGAAAATGCTGAGTAACTTCAGTAATAAAATAAATTCAATTGGTCAAGCAAAATATAAAGCATTAGTGTTAGAAAGTGTTTTCTTTTCCTCATATTTGTATAATAAAAAATTGCGATTAAATTAACCATGTTGAATTTTCTAAAAATCTGAATTTTATTTCTTTGCATCCAAAAAATGAGTGTGGATTACAGGTATCAGCAGATTATCAACATTTTTCAGTATATGGAGATCCTCTTGTACATATTTTGTGATAGTTGGACTTTATTCCCTCTTAATGGGGAAAAGCTACATTAAGATGATTTTTTTAAAGTTGCCTTATCGAGTAATATACGCAAAGTAAAATTTGTAGAAATTGCTACTATTCATGCACTAAGATTTCTGTATTTGGTGTATATGTATAATTAAAAATGTATATTGTAAGGAATTATTGCATAATTATATATTTGTGTACATTAAAGGCTGCTGGAGTAAATGAATTCCAACGTAGTCTTTTAATGGGAACTGCCAGCCAGGTATTCAACAATCAGAATTCCCCTCCATCTTGTGTTCTTCCTGCACCTGACAGTCCTGGTAAGTTTTACTGGTTGTCATTGTGATAAGAATGTGCCATATTTGCTCATATATTTCTCTCCGTTAGATATGTTCCCCTCTGTAAAGTGTATAATTTAGAGATTTTTAACTTATAACTTCAGGTTTCTGGGGTTTTTTTTTTTTTTTTTTTGCATAATTTTTAACTTCAGAAAGAGGACCTTTTGTATAGAAGGAAGGTCTGGAATTTCTCGGATTGATATTCTTTGAAGGTTGTTGATTCAACTCTTCATTTCTTTTTCTTCAGTGACTTGACAGCCAATGGGCCTTGGCCTTCTTTAGAATTTCATTTCAAGCTGTTCTACTCTTGGCCTTAGTCTTTCAGTTAATGACCTTTAAATTAGACAAGTCTCTTCTCAGGCAGTCTAGACATCAGAGTTTTGGGCTCCCCCTCCAATGAGTGCCTATTTTCTTGTATATGATTACTTTTTTGGTAGTTCTCTTTTCAGGCATTTTGAATAGATGACCACTGCATCTAATCTTTGGATGTTAATAAAATTTGATATTTGTTTTACTGTAAGTCCTTTAGATTTCTACATTGGTTCTTCTGCAAATGCCATCTATTTGAATATCTCCAACCGTGCTTCTTATCAGTATATTATCGGATAGGAAATACACATCAGCATGAAATAATATGGCACAAAAATAGACAGTCTAAATCAGAGCCATAATATCAAATTAAGGGGGAAAATTGCAAAAGGAGTTATTTTGATATTGTAACTCTTGAAAACCATATATGATGAAGATGCCATGAAAAAGTTGAGGGTACTTTAGAAACACAAGAGTTTCCAAGAGGACAGCAAAATGGAATAGATGAGGCTAGAAGCAGGTAAATAAAAACAACAGTGATGGATTAATTAACAGAATAATAGTAACAGAATGCAAAATGCAATGTTTGTCAGCAAGTGACTAAGTGTGAGACTGCTAGCCGAAGAATTACATATTGATAATAATAATGAAAAAATAATTTAATTGAAGAAAAGGTCTTGAGAAAGATTATTGCTATGTTTATGACTCGCACACATAATCACGGTACACTCATTGGTGAGACACTTTTTGGCTGTGATATATCACTACCAAGTATCTCATTACAACTGACCTTGGTCTCTATGATTTTGGATTGCTTCTAGAATTAAAATTTGCATTAAAAGAATGGAAGTTTTGTAATATAGGCACTGAATAATGTCCCAGAAGATGAGTTTTAAGTCTACTGCAATTAATAGGATTGTTGTTTCATTTGGTACATAGATCCACAAACAAGTATTTTGAAGGTTACAGTATCCACTAATGTACAGTTCCACTTATTATTTAAATGCAGGGTTGGCTTTCTTCCAGGACAGTGCAAAAAACTGGGAAAAAAAAAAAAAAAAAAAACCACGAGGCCATAAAAATAGACCTTAAAAAACCACGAGCAGTTTTTCAAGGCCTACTTTTATGTTACATGATTAAATTTATTGAAATATAGAAAAGATGTACCGTAATAATAATTTAACACATAATGAATAAAAAACATATGTTAAATAAAAAAAAAAATCTGAAATGTTTCAGATTTTAAATTACGTCCAAAGGGACGTTTATTTAACATTTTGTGTGTTACCTTTATTTGTTAAATACCATGTTCTT
>KK122473.1:1288952-1300044 GCA_000611955.2 Stegodyphus mimosarum | reverse complement strand
TAAGATGCGTTAGATAATTACATTGGTACCGGATAACATCACAGTATTTAGAAATTGTTTTTGTACATAATTTGGAATATGAAAATATTGTTAAATTATCTGTTAAAGATAAATTAGTAAATAATGAAAAGAAACTAAGAGTACAGCAATTAATTTTCTGTTGCCCTTTAATCCCTATTGAAATAAGAGAGTAGTATAAATAAAAGCATTGTTCATTGTGTTTTGTAGTGTGTTCTTTCAGTTTTGAATGCTGATTTATTTAATTTAAATAACCAACTGAACTTGGCAATATGAATCATCAGTTCCATTAACCATTTGGTTATCTAAATGATGATGGTGATTGCTTTAGGAAGATGTAGTTAAATTATTAAATTAAAATTAAACTAGATGTCACAAGTAACCATCAAAGCCATAATTACTGAAAAGTCTGTAAATTTTTAAATACCTATGTACTAAGGGCATTACTAATGTCAAAATTAAACCGAAGGAGATACTGATGACCTTCAAGGGTATTGGTGACCTGTGGGTTGATAGTTATTAGTGTGGATCAGCTATATAAAGTTAAGAAACTAATTTTGTCCCTGAAGGACTATTGTTTCTGTTTTGCGATTTTGCATCGGAAACGTTAAACGTCTGAATTACTTTTCAAACTGTTGCCACCAAATATTGCAGCCCTGTATTATATTTAAAGAAATTAAATAATGAAGAATATGCAGAAATGTATGTATATTTTTCCAAATGTGATAAAACAACGGTATCTAGAGCCATCCAATTTTGAATAACGTACGTTTCCACCCGAATAGGTGCATCTGGAAGCCCGAATTTGGAATTTGTTTTATTATCTGTTTCATATTTTGTAAAACTTTAACGATTTTTGATGAACAAACTCAAACGATTTAAAAGCGAGCAATGGCAGCACTCTATGGGGGGGGACCTTTTTATCTAAAGTGCGCAGAACTGCGTATCAGAAATTCTAAATATATGCTCATTTTAAAATTATTTTGCGGCATTACTGTTGAACTGAATTTTTGGTTTAAGTAGGAAGAACATGATATTTAATAAATAAAGGTAACACACAAAGCCTTAAAAAACACCCCTTTGGACGTAATTTAAAATCTGAAACCTTTCAGTTTTTTTTTTTAAATAAAGTTTACAAATTGTTATTACAACGTTATGTGAAGAATATTATCAAGAAAACCTGAGGTAAATGATTTAAAAGCGAACAATGGGAACATTCTACAAGGAAAAAAAATCTTTTTATCTAAGGCGCACGGAACTGTGTATCAGAAATTTGGGTGTACTATAAAAGTGATTTTTCTCTTGACTAATTTATTACTTTCAAACATCTGCTGGCTAGGGAAACATACCTGTGGCTAATGGCAATACATTGCATGTCATTGACATTGACTGTGACAATGTAATCGGTGCTTGAGTGGTTGTGGGGCGTTATTGTTTTTTTGTCTGATCTGAAACATAAGCGTATTGCTGGTTTTAAGGTTTCAGTTTTGTTCATGAAATTACGAATGGCTACTAAAGCAGGGAGCAAATATTGACAATAATGGGTATTAAGGACAATAATGGGTATAAAATAAAACAAAAGTTCTTAAAGAAGATGAAAAATTGTTTGGGGACCACAAAATCGTAATCATTATCATCAGAATGTTTATTGTTAAAATATAATCGTTATCAATAATGTTATTCAAATGTTAATGATTACATCTTTATTTGTAATTTTAATTGTAGTTTAAATTTTTAAATGATTTGCTATAACATATACCAAGAGCAGCAGGATTTGTTAAAGCATTTTAGGAAGAATCTGATGTTCATTTCTGATCTTGAATTACTGAGAATATTTGGCAATGTCAGGTTTATTTGTTTCCGAGTTCAATTTGTTAACCTTCATGAGGTAGAAAAAGGTTAAAAAATTAAAGCATTATCAAGTATAAATCACTCTTCAAGAGCTTAGTCTTTTATAAGTGGATCATATGTGAGCTTATGTTCTCATTTTGCTCCAGGAATAATTTCCAAAAATCAGATTAACATTTTGCAGTATGAGTGTGAACAGTTCTAATTGCAGTTATGATTGATATTCTAATTACAGATATGATAGAATTTATGTTGAAGGGATTATTATAAACTTTATTTGTGGAAGAAATACATCAAAGTTTTATTATTGCATATTTTATGAACTCTTTTTCTAAAAACTGATAACAATGAGCAAAATGTTTTCATTTAATATTAATTTATTTAGATAGTTTTTTCCTGAAGTAATCAGTATATCTGATCCTTTGAAAAATCAGTATCTTTTCCTTCATAACTGTTAATTCAGATAATTTAAATATTGAATGATGTCTGTTAGAAATGCAAGGTCCTAAATAAAATTAATACCTTTGAGTTTATTTTGAAAATTAAGTATGCAATGTGTATTATTAGAAAAGCTTAAGAAGACCTGTTAATATTTACTGCTAGTTCTGAATTTCAATCAGTTGTTAGTCTTGAAATTTCCATGCTTGAAGCTTGTGGATGTATGCATATTTTAAATTTATGGGCAGGTGTAACAGGAATTGTGCAGACACATTCATGAATGGAAGTTGTTACTCCACTTATTCAATATATAAAGCCAATTAAATAAAAGTTTATGTAACTCGTAACCAGTAGATACAGGTGCTACAAACATGAAATGTTTAATAAATTGACACACATGATCCATGTTACAGAAATCTGTCCATGAAGAAACAGATTGGCAGTGTCTATATGGCCTAGCAGGCTGCCATTTGGTCATCACTACTTTAACCCTTTTGGTCCTAATGGGCACATACGTCCCAGAGATTAGATTTCATTCCCTATTGAGTTTTTTACATTTGCAGTGTTTTTTAAGGAATTAGGGAACAAATATATGACTAAAGAAACCTGGTCTGTTTGCCAAGTGTGTCAGGTTGCACTTTCTAGAGACTGCTTTGTGCCATTTTATACTTAACTTCTACTATAAGTTAAGTATAAGTATTAGGTACATTTCATTTAGCTTTATTATTTATTCATATGCAGTGTAAGGTTATTATCACAATATCCTAGACGATTGGGGCAAATAGTCCCAGTTGACAATACAATTGGGACGTATTGTCCGAGGAGATTTCCAGGAAACAGGAAAAGTTAAAAACTTTAAACACATATTACACTTCTTTTAGTATGTCAACATTAAATTAAACTACTTTTCATAGTTAAATTTTAATTGTGCAAAAGTAGGGTTGAAGGGGTTTAAGTAACTAAATTTTCAGAAAGTTTGGATTTACCTTTATCCACTCTTCAAACCAGTCTGAAAGATAAAGAACATCTTAAAGTTTTGTATTCAAGATAAAAAAAATACAAAAGTGAAAGGCCAAAAGAATCACTTTTCGATGAGCTAATTTTACAGTGCATTTCTTTGAAAAATATTTCTGATGTGTTTCATTATCCTCAAAATTTTATAATGTAGTTGATAAAAAAATGTTAAATCAAGTTTTCACTAGATCTGGTTATTTCACTATACATTTTTCTTAAGTGTACTATTACATCTGTGTTTTTAGTGTAATTTATAATTTTTTGGAGGGGTGGGTATATTTCTAATATCATATATATATATATATGTAATAATTGTACTTTTGGCAAAAGAAGAAAACAATTCACCTGTAGTCATGAACGAAAAAACCGCGGTGTAGATGACTGAACATCTAGTTTAATGGATGATCGGATGGAATTTTAGAAGCACAACCAGCTTGATAGTTAAACATCATTTATTCTTGAATGGCGAATTTCTTAATACATAACTGTAGAAGACTAGAAGTGCTAAACACTCCCCACAATTTTAAATATGCAATTACATTTTAATTAAAAGTGAATAGCTAGCAGAGGCTGAGCGACAAGCTGTCGGCACAGGCGAAGAGGCGAAAGAGATATACTATGTAGTTATTAGCTATTTATACAAGATAGGTGCACAAAGTACAGCTAATCTGTGATTGGTTAATTTTCGGTTTTAGTTCCATTTTTCAAGCAGCGTTTTATAATTTGGAATGATCTCGAAATTGGGAGAAAGGATGAACTTAGGGAGAAAGCACCAAATCTAGAATGTTAATTTTTGAGGTCGTCAATTATTCTTAAAGCAGCTATCATATTTTGTTATATCTTACATATATATCTGTGCTGCATAATTTACTTGTTTTAGGGTTAAATTCTGTTTACATCATCACATTTCATGTAAAAGACAAAAATTTTTAATTACTTTCAGTTTCCTTCCTAAGTGTATGTTATGTTTATAATAAATTAGACATCCACTTCTCTGCAGATTGGCTTTGAGTCCTTACACAATCTTCTGCCACCATTGGGACAGACACCAAATGCAAAAGTTAGCAAAGCAGCTATGCTACAAAGAGGTAATTATGAAATAAGCCTGGGCAATTTCCATATTTTAGAAAATGCATTTTTTGTCATTATAATAATTTACATGTTCTCCTAAGTGCTTCCTTGTTTGAAATATTGATTACCTGAAATAATAGAATAAATATATCATTTAGAATTATTGTTATTATTTTGTATGATAAAATTTGTGTTAATGTATGTTACTAAGCTCATCTGAGTAATGTAAACTAAGCTCATCTGAGTCATTAGACCCACCAGCGGCTGAGCTGTAAATTGCTGAATGCTGGTAGTTTGGTCTGGGGTTTCAATCTTGGCAAATGAGCTGGTTCCATGGATGTTTTATGGTTTTTCCTTTGTGTAACAAGTATACATGCCAGTTTCACTTAGAAAATCCTCCGTGAAGACATCCTTTCCCTTAGGCAGATAGTTCCTGAGTGCTACCATGATCAAATAAACCAAACCATTTCAGTGATTAAGATTTATAAGTTATCACTTTGTCTAAAAATTGGACTGAGTTTAAAAAAAATTTTTTTGACAGAAAATTGTGAATGTGAAGCACAAGCAGTTTCGTATTTATATAGTTATTCCCCCTCATGGAGATTTGATTTATTTCTGTCTACGAAAGAATTCGAGATAATTTTTATATATCTTATTTTGATCCCAAGATAAAGCTTTTTAAAAAATCTTCCTTTCATTATAATTCTTAAAAAAGGTGCTTATACAAGACAAAATTCTTAGTTTGTATTTCAAAAATAAATCTCTGTTTGATTCCATATAATTAATGAAATGTGTTTGTTTTAGCTATCAAAACTCTACCAAAATCTATTAGATTAAATGCATATAGAAGATGAAATTAGGTTTGATGATGAAAATAATCTGGTAAAAAATTATTTACAAAAAGTGTTTTTATGGGAAATTTTTCAATGTAAATAAATTGATTGTTAATGAAATACCGGAATTTAGTCAGTCATCCTTATGAAATGATAGAATTTGTTCAAAAAGTGGTCATAAATAAAATGTAACCATTAATTGTATATGTAAATAATATTTTTACATTTATACTTTTGAATTAGTGAAACATTATTTTTTACGACTCATATGCAAACGTAAAAGGCTATATGCTGGTATAGCTTCTTAAGTTTCTAAAATAGAAAATATGGGTAATATTTTCTTTCTGTGATTTTATGCTACAGAAAGTGTCTTTCATTTTTTCATGTGCATTTTTAAAATTTTTAAAATTTTTTTATAAGAATAAACTATTGTGCAAACACACAATTTGGTTTATTATTATTAAGTTATAAATGGCAAATTTGTCTTTTAAAATTCTGAAGTCAATAATTTTTAAGAAAGCAAAAGGAAAAATTCATAAATTAATAATTACTTCCTCCCCACCTTTTTTTTTTTTATAAAATACTTTATCCTTTTTCTCTAATAAAAACTTTCATTATTTTAAAGGAGCTGACTATATTCGCACTTTGAAAACTGAAAGGCAGCAACAGCTAGAAGAAGTCGAAATGCTGAAGAAGAAAATTGATGAACTGAATCAAGCAATAAGGTAGCTGTAAATTTTTCTGAACTGATTTGAATTTCCGAGTATTGACCATGCTTAATTAGAGAAGCTGATGCAGGTTTAAAATTTGGAGGAAAGTTAGAAAGATCTTAAAGCTATAAGTTGTAAATAGATCATAGCTGGTTATAAAGCTGTCATAAGACTTTTATTCATTATTGAAAAATATGTTAATAACATTATAGTGGAACCTAGGTTTGCAAATTTAATTCATTCCCGAAGGCCATTCATCATGCAAAAAGCTCATAAATTGAAAGTATTTTCCCTATGCAAATTAATGTGAAATGGATTGATTCATTCTTGGATTTCAGATAATTACTTATTTAAACTTTATAATAGTACTTTGTGTACAGTTTCATGATACAGAACCAATAGAAATTATTGAATCTGATAAAAGGGATATGCATAATATTAAACAGAAAAAGTAGACAGAAACTTGATTTAATTTTACTATGCCTGTACAAACGGAAGTGGAATGTGGCGAGGAAGAAGGAAGGAAATATTGTTGTTTGGATAAGGATACTCTTCCCATAAAAACATCTTCCTGGGGTATTTTCTTTCATTTTTTCTTTGTCTGTTAAACACCATTAGACTCTGCATGAGACTTGCTTTAATTCCATTTCTCTAAAAATTTTTCCAGTATGATTATGTATAGGTTATGTTTTCAAATATTTCTTTGCTGCTGTTTTATGAATTTTAAAATTAGCTTTAAAGCCTGTCTCTGTTTTATCAGAATCATATTATTAAGTGAAAACTCTGCATCTTGTGAACTTTTCCAAAAGTTGTCGTAGAACTAGAATGATCTTTTCTTACTTCCTCTGAAGACATTTACTTCATGAGTGCTTTTTGTTATTCCTCCTAAAATTGCTGAATTTCCTTCTTATTGAGCTCATTTTTATGGATCTCCACATGTTCATTGTTAACTTTCAAGTCCAAGATTAGAAATACAATATCATGGATTTAAAAAAAAAATATATTTTAAATGTCAAAAAACTGTGCCAGCAGTAAATCAGCCTGTAATTGCCACCAGACTGAATTCATGGTCCTGTAAGTCACTTGTTGCCAGGCTTTTTTAATGAAAGTTAACCAATGGAAAATGCTTATTTTCCAGCTGATGTAGGTGAAAATTTTTAAGAAACTTTTTTATAATTTGCCCATTTTTTTTAAACACTTACAAGTAACATACATTATGGATTTAGCAGGATGAGGTCGAGGTGAAGAGTTTTTTTCTTCTTTTTCTATAATAATCTTTAATTCTTTTGCCGAGTGGTATAAATGTTTCTTGACATTCTAATCAAAAACAATTTGGTTCTCAGTAAAATGAACCATTTCACTTGTGAAAAGTCTCTTCATTAGTTTATAGCAAGTCTTCAAACCATTTTGCTGGAAACCTGTTAGTATTTGAGAGAGAAAACCTTTTCAGGCAACAATTTTGTATGTGATTTACCCCTTTTAGTTAGTTATTTATCTCTTAGATGACACCACTAAAATACTATTTTTAAACTCAAAATTGAGATAAAATGGCTGGAAAAGTAAATGATTAAACTAACAACCAATTTTAGTGCTGCCATCTGAAAAATATATAACTAAAAGCTGTAGATTGCTTACTATATGATAACTGAAATTTGGAAATAACTTTTAATGAGATTTTCATTTTGATGTCTTTTCAAAAGAGCTTTGCTTCATATAGTAATTCTTCATGCGAGTTACATGAAGTATCATAAAAGTTTTTCAACACAAAATAAGCTGCCAGTTATACTGTGAATGCATTAAAGGAGAGTTAAATTGCATTCTGTGTGTAAGGTAGGAATCAGTTTTGTAATATAATTAACCATGTCCATGTTGTAGGCCTTCAAAGCAACATAGACATGGTTAATTATATTGTTGTATAATTCTATGCTTTCAAAGCATACAATATTTTACTTCAAGTACAGTATTTCTTTACTTTTTTTTCTAACTATCTGTCTAATTTTATGCTGTGTGCTGTTAAATATGGCCATGCATTTAGTGCAAGATAATGATATTTTTTTTAGACTAAATTTTAAAAAATGCAGAGTGTGGAGGGGCCGTTTTTTAACATCTTGAAGAGATTTTATTGTTTTCAGTGTGTATAAAAATCTATCTGACACAAATAAAGGTCAGAAACATGAGAGCACTTGTCCATTGATAGTTTGAAACATCTTTTATCTATCTTTGACGTCATAGTGTGTTGCTCATCATTGCAACAAAATAAATCATTCAAAAATTTATTGTTTTTATATATTTTAATAATATTTTGTAGCATGTGATATTTTAAACCATAAATATGATGAATAAAACATGTCTCTAACTTCCTATAAAATATCAGTAACAGGATTTCTAATTCTACTTCTGTGCATTATCATCTGCTTTCAGAATGAAACTGAATATTTGTGATATTGTGTAATAATTTGCAGATTGAAAGCCTCTTTTTTCTTTATCTATTTAAAATTTTATTCAAACAATAATATAGTTTTCTTAACCTGATAGTCCTGTATTCATTGGAAAACTGGAACTTTTTGTTTACAGAATATACATCATAAAACTGAAATAATTACAATATCACTGTTTAAATAGTCTCGCCATAGTTCACTACATATATTCAGTTTGCATGACATGACAAGTATTTAGATACCATAAGGAATAAGTTCTTTCTAACAAGCATGCAGCCAGCCACTCATGCACTGCTTACTAAATCAATTAGCCATCTTGTCCAGTTAGAAATATACCTAGCTCACATCTCCAGTGCCGGTATGCTGTATAAATGCTTTATGAACCTCATACATTTATGGAGAAGCTTTTAGCTAGTTTTGATACATCTTTCTTTCATTTAATATTCCATAGGCCCTTTGCATCCAATGCACATTTTGATTATGATGCACATGTTTTCTTATATCATGTTTTACATAGCAGCAGTACTGTCTTTGATGATTACTGGATCTGGGTGAATAGAATCATGTGATTCAAGTTTTCACTTTTTCAGGGGCCATTCTTATATTTATGTATGAATCATATACCTATAAACATACATTTCACTACTTTGTGTAATAGAAACCTCGCAGCACTTCTTTCTTGTTGCTTGGTACTCTGCTGTTTGGGGAACTGTTTCTGAGGAATGCTGATGCTGTCTCTTAGTAGCTCAAGGTTACTGTCTTGTGTACTTAACCCAGCAGTGGTTTGGTCAGATTTGTATTTTCTAATGTCACTTTTCTGGTGGATGGTATAATATTTTCCTTATCCTAAAATTTTACCTCTAAGAAAGCAGTGCAAAAATTAATACAGAGCTTTAAAAATTGAAATTCCTTTTTTTATGTTTTGATGTCATTCAACATAAAGGATTTCATTTTATGGATAAATAAGCATAAAGTCTTTCATTTTATGGATAAATAAGCATAAAGGATAACATAAAGAATTTCATTTTTCATTTCATAATATCTACAGCTGCCTTATATTATGTTTATAGAAGAAAAATATTTGTATAATTTTTCATATTTAATTTTTTATATTTACTTAATTAAAAATGAGCTTTTTTGTTTAAGATGTTAGATTTTTTTAAGATCATGATCTGAAGTTTCTAGAAGTTAAGTTATCTTGTATAATTTGATTGGTATCATTAAGTGTATTTTGCTTTTCTGGTTTTTTCTTAACGTTTATGTACTACATAATATTTCTTGCATGTGATTTTTCTGATTTGTGTAACAATATTATTTTCAACCATATTTCTTGCATATTATTAATTTTAAATTTCAAAATTAATATTCCCCCTTTTTAGATATAACATTAATTTATTTTAGAGTTCAGTAGTCATCTGAAAGCAACTATTGATACACTGGGTCATATGAAACTTTTACAGTTTTGTGATTGGCCCCTTTTTATGCAGGGTGCGAAATTGTATAAAAAGGTATCTGTTCTGGGCAATGATTGTTTTGAGAAAAATGGTTTAATTGGTTTTAAATAATTGTGTTTGCGGTATATTTTAAATAAACCAAGGAAGGATTGTAGAGCTATTAGGTTATTTAGAAGCAGGAGAGATGAAAAATGAGCAATGCCCTCACCAGGACTCGAACCACGGGCCTCTCGAATACATGCTGACCACTACACCACAAAGGCATGCGAAGAAGGCGAGAGAAGTATCTTATAGACCCCCCTTTTAAAGGGCGACAGGGAATTAGGGGACCCAATCGCCAAATCCTGGTGGCAGAGAATCATCATCCACCATCTTTTTTAGTTTGGATGTCACCATAGAGATGGTTTTAGTTTGGATGCCACTGTAGAATTAGGTTATTTTGAAGTAGGAGAGTTGAAAAATGAGCAATGCCCTCTCTGGGACTTGAACCATGGACCTCTAGAGTACGTGCCGAGCGTGCTGACAACTACACCACGAAGGCATGCAAAGATGACGGGAGAAATACCATGTAGGATTATTAAATGAAATATCTTAAAAATTATTTTTAAAAATATATTAATTTTAAATTTCCTATTGTTTGAAATAGAATTTAATAAATTTGAATTTAAAAGATGTAACCAGAGAAATTATTGTCATGCACTTAAATTAATATCATACTTGAAGTTTTGTTAATTTTTAATGCATCGTGAAATAATTTATTATGCTCAGAATAAAACTGTCACAGTAGAAAACTAAATTAAAATTTACGTACTCATATGTATCAATTTTGGAATAAGACTTTCAAATGGATGACTAGATAAAAATGTGAGCACAAGTTTTTAAATTTTGTAAGTAAATTATTGATGGAAGAAGATAGTAGTTTAGGAGTTTTTCCACTTACAACATGATTGTGTAAGTTCTTTTCTGTTAATTCTTCATGAAAGAATTCTTTAAGACCAAGTTTGAATTTTCCATGAAAGAGTAGTATTTAGTTCTTAAATTTGAGTCCAGTTTAGGACAGTCCAGTTTAGTCCAGTTTAGGAGTTACACTCATAATGTGATTGTGTAAATTCTTTTCCCCTTTAATTCTTCATGAAGGTTTTTTTAAGACTAAGACTGAATCTTTCTTCAAGGAGGAGTATCTAATCCTTAATTCCTCTACTCCACTTCAGATTGTTTTGTATTTTTTCAATATATATATATATATATATATAGGATTTTTACCATAA